>JBAMCL010000603.1:600000-800983 GCA_037075165.1 Hirtodrosophila histrioides | reverse complement strand
TCTCGATAAAAGTCTATCTCAGTAACTTTTCTGATATTAACAGTGACATCGGCTGTTAATCTAGATATCCACATTAACAGTGGACTGTTAAAAGACTCATTAAATGCAATGTTAATGATTCATTGTTAAAATATAATTTAACAATATTCTTGTATCTGTGAAAGAGTCACATTTTAACAGAGTCTCGATAAAAGTCTCTTTCAGTAACTTTTCTGTTATTAACAGTGATATCGGCTGTTAATCTAGATTTCCACACTAACAGTGGATTGTTAAAAGGCTCATAAAATGCAAAATTAATGATTCATTGTTAAAATATAAATGAACAATATTCTTGTATCTGTGAAAGAGTCACATTTTAACAGAGTCTCGATAAAAGTCTATCTCAGTAACTTTTCTGTTATTAACAGTGACATCGGCTGTTAATCTAGATATCCACAATGCTTTATTAATGATTCATTGTTAAAATATAAATGAACAATATTCTTGTATCTGCGAAGGAGTCACATTTTAACAGAGTTTTGATAAAAGTCTCTTTCAGTAACTTTTCTGTTATTAACAGTGAGATGGCTGTTACTCTAGATATCCACACTAACAGTGGACTGTTAAAAGGCTCATAAAATGCAATATTAATCACTCATTGTTAAAATATAAATGAACAATATTCTTGTATCTGTGAAAGAGTCACATTTTAACAGAGTCTCGATAAAAGTCTCTCTCAGTAACTTTTCTGTTATTAACAGTGACATCGGCTGTTAATCTAGATATCCACATTAACAGTGGACTGTTAAAAGGCTCATAAAATGCAATATTAATGATTCATTGTTAAAATATAAATGAACAATATTCTTGTATCTGTGAAAGAGTCACATTTTAACAGAGTCTCGATAAAAGTCTCTCTCAGTAACTTTTCTGTTATTAACAGTGACATCGGCTGTTAAGCTAGATATCCACATTAACAGTGGACTGTTAAAAGGCTCATAAAATGCAATTTTAATGAATTGCATTGAATTTTTAATTCTCCTAGCAGCAAATGAAAGATTTTAAGTGAATTAAAGTGTTATTTAATTAGTAATTTCATTGCAGCTGTATTCAACCACTTTTCTTGGCTTAATAACCATTAGTAAAGTTCTCTGAAAAACAAATTCAATTTGAATTAGTTCAGATTTCTGCTACAGTTCCAATGAAATGCATATTTATGTGCATGTAGGTCGTAAAAACAGCTGTGATTTCATTATATATATACACAACAAACAGACATGTATGTATTTTGGTATGTGTGCTTATATTAAATTGTGGCCCAATATTCGTGCAGCTGTTTCCATTTCTTGCGGTTGGCTGCCTCAGGTTTCCGCCTTCCCCTTAACGCCTCCAACATGTTGCGGGCTGTCTCGCTAGTTTCCTCCAAGCGTTTCCAGTTCCCCACGTGTATGGCTTGCAATTAGCTGGCCTAGCAGCAGAGCAGCAGAGTTGCTGTGGCCCAAAGCTTGCCAAAACTTGGCACGTAACCGAAATGCAAATATGTATCAACATAATCAACATTGGTCTCGGATCTAACGGTGTTTGCGTATCTCATTGGTACCATTGAGAAAACCCAAACCGGTTCGGTTCAGTTTCGTTCGTCGGTTCGCTCATTTACTCGCTCACTCGCTCGAGTTGCTCATTGAAGCGAGTCTCTCTAGTTCCAACACACCAACAGTGTGCTTGTGTGTGTGTGTGTGTGTGTTTGTCTTGTAGTCTTCAGCATTCAGTTTGCGGCTCACATTTGGCGTGATCTAAACAATTATTACTCCCTGTACCTATAAAATGGGTAAAAAGGGGGTATTAGATCTGTGCAAATGTATGTAACAGGTAGAAAGCGATATCTCCCACCCTGTAAAGTATATATATTCTTGATCAGTATCAAAAGAAATTTCGATTTGGCCATGTCCGTCCGTCCGATCTCAGCAGCTATAAGCGCTAGAGACACCAAATATGGAATGTATGTCGCACGCTACCAGCGTATACCATACGCAGTTTAAGTTTGTTTTTGGTTACAGATACGTATCTCCCCCCGCACCCCCGCAATTTGATAAAAAACGTTTTATAGCCACAATTTTAAAGATATGACTTTGTAAGTTTGCATGTATAATACATTGGTCACTCTGAATCTACAACCCAAGTTTCAAGTCGATCGATTAATAAACACGGAAGTTATTCACGATAGAAGATTCAGTGCTGTAGAGCGGAGGGGAAAAAGCAGCGCAGCTACAACTTAAAATGCCTCGCTTGCGCTGTTGCTTGTGTGTGTGCGCCTTTGTGTTTATGTGTGTGTATGTTTAAGTGTACGAAGATGTGTTCGACCTGGGTACAGGGAGTTTTGTAGTCGTGTATACTCGACTATAGCATTCATACTTGTTTTTGAGTTATGTATTGTAGTATGTACGCGCAAATATCTTCTAACGAAAAACAATTAATAAGCATTCGCATATCTTTTCAGCAAAAACAAACAACAAATTTGATGTTCTTATGTATGCCAAAAAGCAAAAAAATAGCGCAATACACAACAATTTATTTACAGACAGAAAAAATGCGCTAAAATTGCACTAGCACAAGATAGAAAACTGAAAGAAAAAAAAACACATTCAAGAGCTGCGCAGCTGCTCGCAATCGTCCAAGGATATCATTATATACACATGCATATATAATTATGGTGTGAAAGGTGAGTGCCAAAGAAATTACAATTTATAGATTAGAAATAATATTGTAGCTTAATAAACAATGGATCAAAACCTTGAGCAAGATGTTCTTATAATCACGACCAAGTTCCTGGAACTTATTCACTTTAAACTCCGATTATTTCTCATGTCAGTATTAAAATTGTTAGCTATTCTGAATTCTGAAAATCTATTAAAATGTTGAATTAAAATTGCTTGAACATAATTTAAAAGGGAAACTGTTTGAACGATTTAATTCGAAATATAAAACAATTCTGAGTAAAGATTAAATTATGGGAAAAGGCCAGATTTTAAATGTGCTTTTCCCGATAATTTGATAAGCTGCCAGACTGTTAAATACACAGAAAATGTTATTTACAAATATGGTACTGTACTGCCATATGTGCTTAAAACATAATACCACCAATTATACAGTGAATAGATATTCTACTTGGTACGACGCACAGTGGCAAAAATCAACAAGGTCATGGTGAGCAAATGTAAAACGGCAAATGCAGTTTGATAGAGAATTGGCCATAGCTTATGGATGTGAAATTTTTTGGGATTTGGTTCATCTATTTCGAGCGGTACAGGTTCCCAAAGTGGACAAATATTTCCACTTTTTAGTCAAAATGGTTTTTTGGGAAACATTTTTCACCTTTGCGAAGGTATTATAACCAAACGGCTCACTCGACTCTTCATGTCTTTTTTTTAAATGAAAGATGAGACGATTCTAAAGCGAATGGTATATTAAAATTGTAATTTTGGAACATTATTGTGTTTTTAATAAGTACATTACTGGACCACTATTTTTAACATAGTTTTCCAACTTCGTCGCGATGGCAGCGAGAATGCAAGCGCGCTTCACCCGACGGCCACCCGACGGCCACCCGACGGAATACGAAGTCTAAGTGGCTCGGATTAGTGATGTAGAAACATCGATGTTTTCCATACAAACCATCGATGTTCTTCGATGTTTTCCATACAAATCATCGATGTTTTTACATCACTAGCCCGGATCCAAGCAAATTTGTCGTCGTACCAAGTGGAATATCATTCATTCTGTATAGTTGGTGATAATACATTAGAAGTTGACAACACGGCAATTTAACTTTCATTTGAAATGGTTTTAATATAGAATCTATAATGCAACTTAACTGTAGCTATTGTAAAATTGAGGACACAGGAAATCAATTTGGACCAATAGTTAAAGTAAAGCTTAATAAGCTTACTTTACTACATGATAAATAGACCTATTTAAAAGGGGACACAGCAAAGAGAATTTATAAAATATATATAATAAAAACCCTTTGGGTGATTAAGCTATATCTACATATAATACCAACGGAATGCTCTTTTCTTGTTTTTGTTTACTCTGATGTTAATACTTGAACTACTTTCTTTATCATTTCTGCGAGTTGCCCATGAATGTTTTGTATTTGTATATTTTGAATGTCAGCAACAAATTTACTCCACAAGCTGTGCAAACTTTCTGAGGAGCTTACGTATGGAAAATTGTGTCATTAGCATTTGAATACAGTGTTTGATTTCATGTTGGATATTACGTGATTTGTTTTCGATTTGGAAAATAGGTGGAAACAACAAGAAACCAAATTGTAGCTATGACGAAAACTGAAATAAAATGAGTGTGACAGCAAATATCAATCAAGTCCCAAGTCACAACAGCCGAGCCATTGTTGAAAGCCTAAGCTTAAGCCCAGCACGTCAGCCCAAAATGATTCGTTTCGAGTGAACACGAAATACGGGTACTCACAAATATTCACACACTCACACACACACACAAACACACTCACACACAGAGAGCTAAAGGAATAACTTTATAAACTAGCAAAATGTTTGACTGTTTTTCGTTGCTGCCAACAATCATGGCATGGAAAATGTGTGTGGAAAATCGATTAAAACAGCCTAATGGAAAAACTTCAAGCTACCAAAAACTGTTTGTCAGCCCACAAAATTTCCGCTTTCCGCGACGCTTCAGAACCTTTATACACATATGTTTGGTTGCCCAAGCTTCTCAATTGTAATCACATACTTTGTAGCTAATACTTATACTTAGTAATTTAGCTTTACTTTTTTTTTGGCATTTATTTATTGCTTTTTGTGGCTTTTGGTATTGCTCAATTGGATGCCAGTCACACCTTGGTATTTCTTATAGGCCCTCCACTACAATTAAATTATATAAATTGTGTATATGTGTGTATAATCATCGAATGAGTTTGTCTATTGTCTAATTACGAGTAAAAGCGTATAGTAATTTTTTTGAGTAGGAAATGAATTAATAATCTGATAGAAATTGTACTTTACCAGTTAATTATGAAAACAGATCCATATGATGTAACACCATCAATAACATGTACATACATTCATACATACATACTTGCATACATAATTATAGCTTTTAATTTAATTGAAAACTTGTATAACCATATACACACCATACCCAGAAAGCAAGCCTGAGGGAGCCATTGTGTATTAGGCTACTGTACAGGAAAGTTCACAAATTTGTTATATCTTTTAGATCCCTGACGGGGTACTTTCCATAGCGCCTCTCATTGTAAAATATTGCTAAACAAAGGCCTTTTTTAAGCAGTCTGCGGTGTTGTTATTGTTGTATAAACAAAAGTCAAAAACTTTATGGGAACTGCGTGTTACTCAGAAAATCGAAAACTTTTTGCTTTGAGAGAGAATTCTAGTACTTGTACAAACACTTGAAGTTTCCTATCATTGGCTTTGCTTATTTGATGTGTTCTGTATTTAGCCAGACGTTGAAATTTTCCATTTCAGTGGCCATTAAAACCACATAAAAATAACTAGGTATGTACTTAAATTTTTAAGTTTACAAAGTGCTTACATTTTATACGAGTTTTAGCCAAAACAAATGTCTGCTGCTTTAATGTGTTCTCTAAATTTGAAAACTACAATAAGTCTTAATGGAGTACCCAAAACACATCATTAAAATACGAAAATTACATATACAAAAGTTAAGGTATCAGGGGACACCCCGGACATAGCAAAGCTCTCTATTAATTAACATGTAAATACCCATTCAAAATGAACTGTTAAAACACAAAGTGATCTGTTATGTTACGGTTGTTATGTTCAGTTACTGTCCAAAGCCAGAACACATACATTAAGTTCTAATTAACATAATAGTTAAGTCTATATTCAATTTTGGATAATGTTAGTACGCTTCTACTATGTTAATGCTCATTTACGCTCAAAATGGTCTGTTATGTTACAGGGCTCTGTTACGAAATGCCTATCTCTAGATATGTAGATTTTGTAAGCAGCTTTTCTTCGAACTGTTAAAACACAAAGTGATCTGTTATGTTACGGTTGTTATGTTCAGTTACTGTCCAAACCCAGAACACATAATTTAAGTTCTAATTAACATTATAGTTTCAATTTTGGATAATGTTAGCACGCTTTTACCATGTTAATGCTCATTTATGCTCAAAATGGTCTGTTATGTTACAGGGCTCTGTTAGGAAATGCCTATCTCTAGATATGTAGGTTTTGTGAGCAGCTTTTCTTCGTTTTATAAATGTGATCTTTAAAGTATAAGGGCGTAGAGCAAAGTGAATTAAATTTGCTTTTGGTTATAAGTGGGTTTTGTTTTCGTTTCTCATTCTCAGCGAGTGGAGAAAGCAGGTGGAGTTGACTAAATAATAAAAACAATGCGTGATTTTAAGCAGCAACCAAAAAATGGGAAGATCGCTGTGAAGGAAGTGTACAACTGTGAAATACCCTATATTCTCTGAACTGTTTGAAACAATCAAGTGAAATTCTTTTTCTATATAATAAAAGAGTTATCTAAGTTTATGTTAAGCTATTTAAACTTGTTGTTCGTTAACAGATATATCTTCACCTGAACTACATATTTTCGTATATATGTCTATTTTATACTGAAATCTTAACTTTAAATTAATTTGGTTTTGATAAAGTATTTTATTTCGATTTCTGCTGTGTAGCTTTATTAAAAAACAAAGGATATTTGGAGGCCATTTGTATTTTTGTTTAATTATTATTTATTTATCAATTTGGACCATGTTTATTATTAATTTTAATACTTTGATAAGACTATCGATACTATTGATAGTAATCGTAAACAAATCTATTGAGTTTGAGTACTAAATATACCCCTTGTAGTATTTTCTAACAGGGTATACATGCCATTTGGGCGAAACGACAGCGACACACAGAGAAATAATGATAATAAATTTTTGTGTAAGTTCACAAGAAATTACAACAAAAATTTAACAACTGTGCGTATGTATCTCTCTGTGTATGTGTTTGTGTGTGTGTGTGTGTGTGTGTGTATCTGTGTGTCAACTGGCATTTGAACAGATTTAGGGCGCACCTATTCACCTATTTATTTAATTTTTTTATGGCACAACAGAGCACAAATTTGTGCACATTGTGTTTGGTGGGCTTTCAACTTTATTTTTTTTATATATTTTTTATTTCTGTGATTGCATTTACTTTGTCGCATGTTTGAGTTTTTCAATTTTTTTAGGTCATTTCAATGTGTGTGTTTGTTATTTGTTGTGGTCGCCGGCCGACAACAACAACAACAACAACAGCAACAACAAATGCAACTCGTGTTCTTTATCTATAAATTATTTGGGAAAAATATCAAAACGATTTTGCGCATGGGAAGCGCAATTAAAATACATTTGCAACTTTTGTTGTGCATTTTTGTAATTTCCACCTTTCCCAGGCCGGAAGTGAGCTGATAATGAGTGCCAAACAACACTGAGAGCTCGGAAAACAACAATTGTGTGTATTGGCAATGTCAGAGGTATTCGTTCTAAAAACAATTTGCTAATAACACATTTTTTAAAAGTACCCTGTGAATTGACTATTCATAATTGTGTCAATATGGGGATTATGAAATATTGTTAAGTGAGTCAAGTATTTTCTGTGCGCGCTTGTATACTTTAAACAGACTGTAAGGGGTATATCCAAACTATAGGTGGGCTATTTCGGAAATTCCAAATATGAATAAAAGTGACTTTAATTTCTTATTACTCCCTCTACCCATAAAATGGGTAAAGAGGGGGTACTAAATCTTTGCCAATGAATTTAACAGGCAGAAGGATACATCTCCGACCCTATAAAGTATATATATTCTTAATCAGTATCCTAAGCAAATTCGATTTGGCCTTTTCCGTCTATTCGTATAAACGCATCGATCTCAGCAACTGTATTTTGCCGATGGAAGATATCTACCCATCACCCGCAATTTGATAAAAAACGTTTTACAGCCACAATTTTAAAGAAATGGCTTTAGAATTTGGCATGTATAATACTTTGATCATTCCTAACCTACTGTCCAAATTTCAAGTTGATCGGATCATTGCCACGGAAGTTATTCAACAAACAAGATTTCGTACTGCAGGGCGGGAGAAAGAAGAAGCGCAGCCACTACTTAAAATGCCTCGCTAGCCCTGCTGCTTGTATGCGTGTGTAGTTGTGTATGTGTAAGTGTACGAAGATGTGTTTGGGAATTTTGTAGTGGGGTATACTTGACTAAAGCATTTTTACTTGTTTTCTTAGTTAAAGGCAGATTAAACTAAGAGTATACCCGTAAGCTTAAAATAACAACTGAATTAACAAATATGAGTTCAAATGTAACGTCTACAACGCAGAACTAGCACATACTTTGGGTAATTAAGTGTATCTGTTAACCTACTACTACTCTTAACCCCATACTACTCTTAACCTCATACTACTCTACTTGTGAAACAGTCCAAAGTTTTATTTTTGTCCGCTAAAACCAATTTCCGATCATTGACTCCAGACTATGCGGATGCATTTGTATCTTGCTGAATGTTGCTCACACAAACAATGCGTAAATAGTTCAAGTAATACAAACAAGCTCTAGACTTAGATATTTCTGTAGCAGATGTTATGTGCCTTTCAGCTCACAGATTGATTAAGTGCAATCAACAAAAAGTTGCGAAATAATCTCAGAAACTTCTTTCACCAATTTTGTTATCAAAGTTTGGAAGAAATTGATTTTGAATGATTACGTAATCATCATCAGAGAAATGATTAGGCTTGATTACATGGGGGTATCAAAAAAAGAGCAAAAGCGTATTTACGCAATATGTGGACGATCCCTTTTCAATTATGTTTATTTATATTAATAATATAATTTATTTTAAAGCAGTAAGCAAAATAAGTAACTTATTTTTCTTTCTACAGAATTTGTTTCTTTTTAACGTACTCGCATTTTTCAACACAAAATATTTCTCAAAGCGATTTGTAAAACGGTTCATGAACCTGTGCTCTGAACCGAACCCACGTTCAAATGTAAACATATTCTTAATTAATGAACTTCCAGTATATTGAAGCTATGAGTTGAGGTCTTTCGTTATGGCTGGTCTTTTGTTGTATGGTCAATTTATTTATAATCTTGAATGCGGCCCGAGTAGCGTTGCCAGTTGCCTGCCAGCCTCCTACGATATTTTGTCTGTTGCTGTGCAAAGCCGCCTCTCTCTCTCTTTCTCTCTGCACGAAAGTGTGTTTGGGCTGAAAGTTATTTTCGTATTGGTATCCCGCTGTCAACACACACATACACACACACACATAAAACAAAAGACCCACACAAACGCACACACAGAACACGTGCCAACGTACTAGACATGAGCATAAATGTCAAACCTGTGACTGAGCCGCTGTGACTGTGATGTCTCTGTCTCTCTCTGAAGAGAGTAACATGTCTGCTGTTAGCGGCCATTTGTTAACAGTCACAGTTCTGTTAACAGTTACAGTTACGTTAACAGTCTGCGTGCCGACAACACGCACAGCTTCAATAACAGTCACCTTGCTGATGTTAACAGTCTCCGCCCTGTAACAGTCACAGTCTGTATATTAACATTAACAGTCCTGCTATTAACATTAACAGTGCAATATTGTTATTCACATAATTATTCGCATTAACAGTGCAATATACATATTAGCAGTCACAGTTGTCACTGTGAATGCATAATAAATATTTTGCTCACCTCTACAATCTGCCCACATACAAATTTCCACAGTGTCATCATTGTTGTTCTTGCTGCTGCTGGCTCTGTTTTAAATTTACGGCTAATCCAATTATGTATATTGCATTAAGCAGTGCATATCTTATAAACAAATGAAAACAATGTGAGACTCACGTTTGTTTACATTTTAGTTGACGCAGATTTTGTTGTACATTATTATAAAATTGAAATTGCTTAGCTTTAGATTAGCAAAATCTCAAGTCTGGGTCTTAAAAGCTTATCATAAATAATAGTTCACAATTTGTGCTCTCTTTTTGTTGGTTTTAAACACTGAACTACTATGACGTCAAACTGCAACTGGCGCACAACCTTGTAGGCCTTGATTTTGATATGTATGTAAGAATGAATTCTCTGTATTGCTGATTGAGAAGTGAATATCCGCATTCGGTTTATGACTTTGCTTTTCCCATAAAGAAATGCACATTGATTTGCAGCTTGACGTCACAATCCGTTGTTTATTCGTCGGAAAACTACAGTTGTTTGTGTGACATCAGTCAAGATGAACGGCCTATAAACAACATATGTCCTTAAGTTCAAGAATAACTAAGTATGTTTACAAACATATGTAAATTGATAAACATTTAGCTGTTCAATTAAAGTGAAATACTTAAGTGTTTATTATGTTGAAGTAACATACGTATTTTAATAACAGCGCGCCATTTACTAACATAACATAGCTCACAAATGTTAGTAAAAGAGCGCCACAACAATTTAACAGCTGCTGTTTTATGGTTTACGCGTACAAAATCAAAAGTCAATGCTGAAGTAAGTAGAACTAATTGCCATGCAAAATGTGGCGCACATTTTCTACTTAATAATAAAATTCTACATATACTATGTGGATGTATATATAGATATATATATGTTAGCAAGATGTGAACGTCACGTCCTTTGTGGGTTATTCCACTGTCTGACTATCAGCATAATACTGTTGATGCGAATCACGCACGTAGATCGTAGATCGCTCTCTTCTGTCTGATTCTTCAGTCTTTTTTCCTTCTATTGGGCGTACATTGAACCTAAATCGGAGCCTGAATGAAATAGAGACTGATGTAATTAAATAAGAAACTTGATAATCTGTGCAGTTTGACTATTTGAGTTTGTAGACTCTGAACACTGAGTACACAGAGTGCTGGCTAAACATAAGTATTTTGTCAACATTGAGTTGGAGATTGTTCTTAAGTGTACACATATACGATATAGTATGTTTGCCTTTTGGCTTAAATGGTAAAGGTCATTAAAGCACAAAAAGTTTTCAAAGCCATTCCAAAGTCCCAAATAAAGAAACTTGTTTGAGCAGCTAACTGGTAAAGTGTCCAGCAGGTTGGGGCATGTGTCATGGCATTTTCAGAGTCTTTGTTTTTATTTATCTTGTTTTGTACTCTGTAATTGTATTTTATTTTTTCGCCAGTTCACTCAATTCATTTATGGTGGCCCGCACTTATAGAATCTTAATGTTTTTTTTTTTAAACAATAATCAAAAGTGTTTTTTGTTCACAATAATTGCAGTGACAAGACCATTTTTGATTCAAAATGCATTCGATGTTCCTGAACAATCAGCTTACAATACGAGTATATATAGTATGTATCGCAAAACTATGAGCGTTTTATTGTATTCATATAAGAAATCTTATGCGTTTCGAATACAGGAAGCTAATTTGCAAACTTGTTTAAGCGCTTTTTATATTCGCTGTTGATTCGGCTGCTTGTTGCTTTTTGTGTTAGTAGTGAAGCATTCAAAGATACAAGCTACGGACTTTCACAAAGTTGAAGTCGCCTCTTCTCTACCTGATTATAAGCTGCTAAGCTGGACGCTGTTTATAGAGTTCCACCAGAACTATTTGTGTGTAAAAGCTCTTCAAATGTGTTCATTTGATTTGTTTTCAAAATATCTACAACTGATTTCCAGCGATTCTACTTAAACTGTTCGGATTATGTTAAAGTTGAGCTCAGTTAAGTTAATTGCGTTCATCGCCTTTGCAATAACAATGTTCAACATGTTAAATTTTTGGCAACGCCTTTGTGTTAAATTGTGGCAACGCCCTATTGATGAGTTGACAGTTCGAGTGGTAAACGTAGCCAGATTTATCATTTTTGAATGCAATTCCCTGCAAAGTGGCAACACTGTAATTATACTTTTAATAACTGTATGATAACTTTTGTTGTTTTATTACAAATAGACATCATTTTGAAATGCTGAACCGAATTCAAAATCTTGCTTGTGATGTCATGTCATGTCAATCATTTGTCAATTTTTAAAATTTAATATACGCATTTAAACAAATTGTTCTTGAAATTTATTTCCTCGCATATTTATACTCTGTTCCCGAAGTTAGTGTTGGTGTATACCCTCAGTTTATGACCCCTCCGCCCCAATTTGGCGAAAACCTGTATCTTCCACATTGTTAATGCTGTAGTCAGCAAATTTGGCATACAGACTAATGTTGAAATTCCTGACAGATCTGATCCCACTCCCACTCTCCCGCCAAGCCTTAAATGCTATCCCCAAAACACGTTTTTCACAGGGGTATAACTCCTACAATTTCATAGCTAGAGTCATCAAATTTGGTATACAGACTAATGTTGACCCCCTGAACAAATCTGCATCAAAAAATGTTTGCCACCCTCACCTCTTCCCCCGAAAATTCCCAAAAACAATATCTCCCACAGGTAGAGTCATCAAATTTGATATACACTACTATTTCTTTGCGTCTCTTTCCGAATCCACAATTAAGAAACAGAGTATTCTGCTGTCGAATACGTCCGACTGCAACGTTCTTACTTGTTTTATTTATCTTTGAAGTAAAATGATTGTGAGGTCTGTTCTGGCTTTCGAGTATATTCCATTGCATTTTTGTTTTTAAATATTCAAACCGAATATTCAATCAATTTGCGAAATACAGACAAGTCAACAATTTTGATGTGTATGATTTGAACGGAAATAGGAACACATTTGTATATTTTTCTATTTAATAATGTTATTAATAATGTTTTGGCATGAAATGTACAAACCAGGCTATTAAGCTAGACACCTTACCACTTCAAATAATATTGAATATATAATATAATATATTGTTTTGAAAATTGAAACTATTATAATAAATTTTCGTGGAATCAAACGTGGATATCTGCACAAATAATGGATACAATAGTTATTAGAACTCACATCATAGAATAGTGCTAGCTTTGAGATACATTTCTTTACTTCTTAGATACATTCAAGCTGATAATATAAACGAATGATAAGTGATAATTGCAAGCACTCAAATATACCATTTGCCAATTGATAAGATCGTCGGTACTGAGTTGATAATTATGCATATGTTATATTTTGAAGTCTTCGGAAATGGTTTCTTTGTCTCGCTGGTCTAAGTTTTGTTGCTTGTCTATATATGCTTTGCTATTTATATGTTTTTTCTCTGCCAGTTGATTTATTTCAGAGCACATTTGCGCAAATAGAAAACTGTTGTCCATAGAGGCAATTATATTATTGTAGTATAAACAAGCTGATAACACTGCGGGCATTTCAAAAACTAAACAATTAGAATTATGACATGACGTCGCAAGGCATCGTTCCCATGTATACCTACGTATATACTATATATACATGTACATAAGACACATCATAAAGTACTTGCTTATACATACATAATATATGTATGTACTCATGTAATGCTCCATAGCCTCGACCGTTTTTTCTATTTGACATTGATAAGTTGATAATCTCTCTAGGGAAGGCACGCACATTTTGTATTGTTTTTTTTTTTGTTTTTCAGTTTTATTTATATCTAAGCTCTACGTTAACCACGTCTTCGGGACCGGAAAGTCTGTAAAAACGAGCCCAAAATTAGCGCAAACTGTGTTCACAATTACTTAGGTTGGGCAATTCACAATTTACAGCCCAAACTTACGAGCATTTTATATACAAAGTCATGTGTTTAGTTTGCTTTTCAACACTTTGAACAATGACTTGTTTGGTTAACTTTTACAAACAAAACCAATCGCTGATATTTACTTGTTAAATGTTACATACTCGTATTATCTCATATGACTCTACGATAAAGCATTGTCTCGTTCAACATAATTACGCCCTGTACCCATGAAATGGGTAAGAAGGGGTTACTTAATCTGTGCAAATGTATGTAACAGGCAGAAGGAGACATTTCCGACACTATAAAGTATATATATACGTTATTAGTATCCAAAAAGAGATTTAGATTTGACCATGTCCGTCTGTCCTTCTGTATGAACGCGTCGATCTCAGCAACTATAAGAGTTAGAGACACCATACGCAGATCAAGTTTGTTTCCGATCTTATATATCTCCCCAAGTTCCCCCGCAATTCGTTTAAAACGTTTTACAGCCACACTTTTAAAGATATAGCTTTGGATGTTGACTTGTACAATACTTTAGTCACTCATAATCTACTGTTCAAATTTCAAGTCGTTCGGATAATGCAACAAACAAGATTCAGTACTGCAGAGCGGTGGGGAAGAAGATGCGCAGCCACGACTTAAAATGCCTCACTTTCGTTGCCGCTTGTGTGCGTGCGTATTTGTGTATGTGTGTGTGTGAATGCAAAAGTGTACGAAGATATGTTAGAAAGTTGTAGAGTACAGGGAGTTTTGAGTACAGGGAGTTTTGCAGTCGAGTATACACGACTATAGCATTCTTATTTGTTTTTGTGATAGGAATTTCTTAGAGATTATAAAATGTTTGACTTTTTGACCTACATTTCATAGAATAAATGCATTTTATTTATGAACACTGTGAATGTCTTATCACTTGTGCGAGTTTATAATTTGTTTAGTTTGCATGTTGTCTATTATCATTTAAATAAATAATAATCGTATATAAATAATAATTACTTTTCCTGAATTTAAGCGAAATTAGTTTTATTACAATATTCGAAAATAGGAATTTTCTTAAAGGCCAGAAAACACGTCGAATCTATTTGGTTTTTAAACCAATTTAAACCTTGAAAGTAAAGGTTTTAGTTGAGTTAATAAATGCTTCAAAGTGGTTCAGCTCCGTATGTAGTAAAGTATCCCAAAAACTAAACTATTGCTATGTAGTTGGCTATATTTCCGGTTTTAAATCGTTCAAAATGCTACTTAATGATACAATTTGTAACTTAAAGTACACAATATTACCGCTTTAGTTCAAATATATTTGCTTGACAATAAAAAATGGCTGAAAGTGTGTCTGGTTTCGCTTACTTTCGCTAGTTTAAAGTATCTGTTGGATAGGCAACTGCAATCTAGAGTTTCCTAATGCTATAAGCGCCCCTCACTGATCCCATTTGTTGCAATTCAGACATTCGTGCAATAACTTGGGGTCTTGGAATTTAGTAAAACCCGTTGAAGGCTCTTTTAAACAACGATACGCCAGTGGTGGTGGTGCTGGTGGTGGTGGTGGTTGAATGAGAGGGGCTTCGCCACCCACCCAAATGACTCCCCGAGCACAACGGGTGTTGTGGGTTGTTAGATGGAGTGTATCCGATTTCAAGTCAGTTGAGACTTTGCCCGATGCTTTTTGCCAGAGTGGGAGTACCTAATCCTCTTATCCAGTTCAGCGCGTTCCAAAACTTGTGTGCACTCCAATGACAGTGCAACACCACACGGGCGACGCATGTTTGCAATTGTATTGTTCATTATTGTTTTTAATTGTGCAAAAAGTCACATGTCAGCTTGAATGTGTCAGAGAGATCGTTGGCATTGTCTCTTTGTTGTAAATATTACTCAAGATCTCTGCGCATTTGTCTCCGTCTCGAATCTTCGTCTGTGTCCTAACCAAAGTTGCAAGAGTATCGTGTGTCATTTCGGGACCTTAACAACACGAAGCTACGGCTTTTTTTTTTTTTGATATTTTTAGCTATTATTTTATAGTACTTATTCTATAAAAAGTAACTTTCTATTTTGGAAACAATTTAATATATTGTAAAATTTAAAATGCATTTGAAATTAGTATTTTCCGAACACTTTTTATTCCGCAACGTTCTTTATTTTGTGTTTTTGTTTTCGAATGAAATTGCAACCTTTTTTGCCGTATTGAGGTTATGTGTATGTATTGAGGTTATGTTTTCAAGCATTCAATCGGTTTTCGGTATGGAGAACAGCTAATAATTGCGTGCTTAAATGATTTAATTGGATTTGGAAATGAAAACAGGCTTAAATATGCTAGATATTTAAGTGTCAAAAGCATTACTCTAGTGTTAAGGTGTTAAGTTCCAAAGTTCGAAACTCAGTAATTTGTATATATAGTGACATATCCATACCTCCCACTCATATACAAAATCTTGCGTAGTAACATAAATTCAGAACCTCTTGCCTAGTAACTTCGCACTTGGCAACACTATCATAAAATTGTCATAGCAATAAGAATCATAAGCCACGGCCACAAGCCCAATAACGTAAACAGCCAATAGTATAAACATCCGCTGAGAACAGGCCTCGCGAGATGTTCCCACACCCACTAAAATGTTAACGTAAGCATAAATTGCATTTGATCAATGAGAGCACTTTTGCTCCAATCTCTTTTTGCATAAAGAGTAAAAGCTTATTCGAAAGCTTATCTAAAATCTCTTACACCGAGCTTAGCTTTGCGATAGCATCGGTGCAAGCCCTTTAGTCTTAATTTGCTAATAGAATTAATAAGAACATTTCTTGACTCACTGTTGAGTTCGTGTTATAAATAAAATAATATTTTTTTTATAATTCCACGAGTACTTGACTTTTAATTGGCGCAGCCGGTAGGATGTGTTCGTGAACAAGTAATATCGCTAAGAACGACTTAAGTTCAAGATATTTCGAAAAGCGCGTGGTTGCAATCGAGTATACTAAAGTGCTTAGTTCCTAATACACATCCGCAAAAAAGATCATACGTGCGAAAGCGAAGTGCTGTGTTGACCATTAAAGAACAATTGAGTTCCAGGTCACAAGTGTAATTTTATTACCAGAACAGTGCTGTGTGAACCCTTCAAGAACAATCGAGTTCTAGGTTCAATAAACTAACAACAACAAATCAAGTATCTCAGTTAATGTTGATCCGCTGGACAACTTGAATACTTGGTAGTGAAATATATTTTCACTACGCAACAGTGGTTATTCCTGGGCATTGCATATCTCTTGATCCCTGCAATCAATAACCATTGGGAGCTGAATAGCTCAAACTCAAACATTATACAAGAAACAAAAATCTCAAAACTAAAACCAACAAAGAACAACCGAAAAGAAAAAATAAAAGAAGAAGTGAAAACAACAGACATTAATATTGTCAATATTCAATAAAACCTATTGAACAACAAAAAAAAAAAAAAAAAAAAACTTTAAGTGCCAAAGTTGCAACCTGCAACAAATACAATCAACAACAAAAATTTTTAAAAAATCAACAACAACCTAACAACAAAATCAAAATGGCTCAAGGACAAGTCCCGATACTCTGCCTGTCAGAGGCGCACTTAAATCAAGCACTTGGCCAGATTAGGCAGGTGCCTACATTTAATGGAAATAGCCAAGATTTAAGCGCATTTATTCGAAGAGTGGACTACATTATGCAACTGTACCCTACGGAAGACGCACGCCAGAAGCTAGTCTTCTTCAGCGCTATCGACATGCAAATCAGCGAGGATGCCCAACGCATCTCACAAATGCGCGCCGTCAACAGCTGGGAGGAACTAAGGACAACTCTAATCGAGGAATTTAAGGTCCAGACACCGTTCGAAGAATTACTCAGAAGACTCTATAACACGTCATTCCACGGAAGTATCCGTAAGTTTGTAGAAGAATTAGAAAATAAGTCTCAAGTAATCGCAAACAAATTAATGTTAGAAAATAACCACATGAACACAACATTGTATACCAATGCAATGAAAAATACTATTAAAGACGTTATTATGAGAAAACTTCCAGATAGGTTATTTATGACGCTAGCAAGACATGACATAACAACAATTTCTAAGTTAAAACACACTGCCCAACAAGAGGGAGTATACGAAACCATTTTGTCCGACAGAATAAAAAACCAAAATAACTCTGGTCAACCCAAACCTCCAACTAATCCCAACAGTCCGTCTACCTCGCAAAAACATAATAGCAATGACAATCGAGGAAATAGGGCAAATAATTACCAAACCTCAAATTCCAAGAATAATAATTACAAACCTCAACAAATAGAGAGCAATCAGCAGTTACATCAAGAATTTAAACAAAAACTTGATCAGGGTAGAAATCAAAACCCAATTAATTATCAGCAAGGGCATAACCCTGCTGTCATTAACCAACCCGTAAAAAGACAACGCGAAAGCACAAGCGGTCAGATGAAAATGGACATTGAAAATTTTCATCAAGCAGCCTCGGACTCAGAAACAGAGGACGAAGGTCAGGAAATCCATTCATAATAATCACTATGAATAATATCAAGCTTAAATGTATAATCGATACGGGATCGTCGATTAATATCATGAAGCAAAATTTTCTAAAGTTCCCAGTCAAAGACACCAACTTAGATGTGCATACCATAAACGGTATTGTACAACTAAAGCAAAGTATTTATCTAAAACCTAGTAAACTTTGCCCAACTCATCAAAAATTTTACATTCATAATTTTTCTGAAAATTATGATATTCTATTAGGAAGAGAATTCTTGGAAGACTCTTATTCCACAATAGATTATGCCAAAAAGGCAATTACAATAAATAAAATAAAGTTTGATATACAGTATCAACATGAAAAAGTACTTCAGGACAAGACCGCATCTAAATGCCTTGGTCCGCCATCGTCAAACGACGAGGAGTTTAATTTTTCAATTAACAATGAGTTAATAGAATTCAATGAATTCAGGCTCGATCATCTAAACGATGAAGAGAGGAAAACCCTCACCAAAATCCTATCAGAATTTAGAGACATTCAGTACAAAGAAGGCGAAAATTTGACCTTTACTAGTACAATTAAGCATGTCATCACAACTAAAATTGATAAGGAAATTTACAGAAAACCATACAAATACCCACAAGCATATGACGAAGAGGTAAACAAACAAGTAAATGAGATGATAGAACAAGGGATAATTAGAAAATCAAACAGCCCTTATTGTTCTCCAATTTGGATAGTTCCAAAGAAAAGCGATGCTTCAGGTAAAAATAAGTTCCGGCTAGTCATAGACTACCGTGGTCTCAACGAGATAACCAGTTGATGACAAATATCCAATTCCAATTATGGATGAAATATTAGACAAACTTGGAAGATGTCAGTATTTCACTACCATAGACCTTGCAAAAGGCTTCCATCAAATACAGATGGACCCCAATTCAATTTCGAAAACAGCGTTTTCAACTAAACATGGCCACTACGAATACACTCGTATGCCATTTGGGCTCAAAAATGCCCCTGCAACATTTCAACGTTGCATGAATAATCTCTTAGAAGATTTAATTTATAAAGACTGTCTAGTATACTTAGATGACATAATAATTTTCTCCACATCACTGGAAGAACACTTGTCCTCTCTAAGAAAAGTCTTCACTAAGCTCAGAGAAGCAAATTTAAAATTACAGTTAGACAAGTGTGAATTTATGAGAAAAGAAACAGAATTTCTCGGTCACATTGTCACAACCGAAGGTATTAAACCTAACCCAAACAAATTAGACGCAATAGTCAAGTTCCCAATTCCTAAAACGCCTAAGGAAATAAAATCATTTCTTGGAATGTGTGGCTTCTATAGAAAGTTCATTCCAAATTTCGCTAAAATAGCAAAACCAATGACACTCAAGCTTAAGAAGGGTGCAGTAATTCAGGCTAATAATGATGAATATGTATTAGCTTTCGAAAAATTAAAAATGCTAATAATGTCTGACCCAATATTAGTATATCCAAACTTCGAGAAACAATTCTCATTAACTACAGACGCAAGTAATATTGCTATAGGAGCGGTATTATCTCAAGGTCACAAACCAATCTGCTATGCTAGTAGAACTCTAAACGAGCATGAGATTAACTATTCGGCAATAGAAAAGGAACTCCTCGCTATTGTCTGGGCCACAAAATACTTCAGGTCCTATCTTTTCGGCAGAAAATTTGAGATCCTCAGCGATCACCGACCCTTAGTTTGGCTCGATAACATAAAAGAACCAAACATGAAACTCCAAAGATGGAAAATCAAGTTAAATGAATTTGATAACCATATTAAATACTTGCCCGGTAAAGAAAATAGCGTTGCTGACGCACTATCTAGGGTTACAATAAACGAAAATTTCTTGGGAGAAAACTCAAGCAGTCTTGCAGCCACTTGCCATAGCGCTCAAGAAGATAATTTAAGGCATATCCAAATCACAGAAAGGCCCATCAACTACTATAGTAGACAAATAGAATTTCTGAAAGGAAACGAAAACAAAACTGATGTAAATAAATTACTTCCACAAAACCAATATAAAAATCACATACAAAGATATGACAAATGCCCATGCTAAACAAATAATTAAAGAATATCTCTGCACAAAAAAGAGTGTAATCTATTTCCACAACGAAACAGATTTTCCTACATTCCAAAAAGCATATTTAGAAATTATAAGCCCAGATCAAATAACAAAAGTTATGCGATCCACTAGTATATTAACTAATATCCAAACATATGCTGAATTTAAAGAATTAACGCTAAAAACTCATAAAGATTTGTTACATCCAGGCATAGAAAAAACAATAAATTGGTTCAAAGAAAAATACTAATATCCAGACTACCAACGTCTAATCCAAAACATTCTAAACGAATGCGAAATCTGTAACATAGCTAAAACAGAACATAGGGACACTAAACTAACTTTTGAATTAACACCAGTTACGTTTAACATTAGGGAAAAATATGTCATGGACTTCTACATGATAGACAATGTACAATTTCTATCATGCATTGACATTTATTCAAAATTTGCAGCACTTATAGAAGTAAAAAGTAGAGATTGGTTAGAAACTAAAAGAGCTATCATTAAAATATTCAATGAAATGGGAAAACCGCAAGAAATAAAGGCCGACAAAGATTCAGCTTTCATATGCGCAGCATTACAGGCATGGTTGAAATCTGAAGGCGTTATAATAAACATCACATCCAGCAAGAACGGCATTGCAGATGTGGAAAGATTCCACAAAACGGTTAACGAAAAACTACGAATAATTAACAGTGAAGCAAACATAGAAAATAAGATGACTAAGTTCGAAACCATATTATACACTTACAATCACAAAACAAAACATAAAACTACTAACAGAATCCCAGCAGACATATTCATTTACGCAGGAACCCCAGAATATGGCGTCCAGGAAAATAAAAGAAGACAAATAGAAGCACTTAATAAAAATCGCAATAATTTTGAAGTAGATACTAGATTCAGGCAAGCCCCACTAGTTAAGTCAAAAACTACAAACCCATTTAAGAAAACAGGACAGTTAAAACAAATTGACGAAAAACACTTCGAAGAAACAAACAGAGGTAGAAAGGTTACACATTATAAATCAAAATTTAAGAAAAAGAAGAAAATTAATGCAAGCAAATACAATAATTCCAGCTCAGCAGCCGTTAACCAAGCGAATTAATGGAGCCCCACTTGAGTACACATTTCTTATAATAATGTTACTTATCATTAATTCTGTCCAATTTATCAATTGTCAAAGTATTGAAGTAAATCCCATTCAAGCTAAAAATGGATACCTAATATTTAAGTCGGGATTCATAGATCTGCCAATAAATTTTGAATACCACTACTTGTCCATCAATCTAACTAAAACCGAACAAACTTACAATGATTTAATTAAGCAAGCTGATACATACGAATATCACAACCAAATTGTTTACTTAAAAGAAAAACTTAAAAGAGAAATCAATGGGATAAATATAGCAAAACGCAGTAAAAGAGGCCTTGCTAATTTTATGGGCACATTTTACAAATACCTTTTCGGAACATTAGACCAGAATGATAAAGAAGAATTACAATCAAAAATCGAGAATATAGCCGAAAATAGTATACAGGTCAACGAACTCAACTTAGTAATAGAAACTATCAATAAGGGTATTGATGAAATAAATCACCTAAGCATCATAAACGAAAATGATGAAAGAAAAGCACTTCTCATATTTAACCTCCAACAATTTACAGAATATATCGAAGACATTGAGTTAGGAATGCAACTAACCAGATTAGGAATATTCAATCCCAAGCTTCTGAGACATGACTCACTCACTCATGTAAACGCTGAAAAATTACTAAATATTAAAACTTCAACTTGGTTAAAAACCACAACAAATGAAATATTGATTATTTCCCATATTCCAAAAGACGTTATCAAGACACCTATTTACGAGATAATACCATACCCAGATAACGATAATATAATCCTAACGGAAGTCATTCATGACAAATATTTTATTCAAAACAATCTAGTTTACTCAGCAACTTCAAAAACCATAGTTCAGAACAAATGCATAACAGGTATTTTAAACCAAGTAACCACAGAATGCAGATACACTAAAACACATAAAAATTTTGAAGTAATTTTTGTAGAGCCTAACATAATCCTAACTTGGAGTTTGCCTAAATTGACACTAAATCAAAATTGCATCAATAGAGATATTATTATCGAAGGAAACAACATTATTAAAGCACTAAATTGTACTATTCAACTAAATGAAATAATAATTACAAGCTCAATATCTGATTACACACAAACTATTTATATCAATAATAATGTAACCAAATTAGAACCCTTATCTTATATACAAACTAAAGAAATAATCAACGAGCACACAAAAAATTATAATACCTTCCAAATAAAAATATTAACAACACTAATTGTAATCATAATTATTTTTATACTATTTGTTATTTATAAGTTTAAAGGCATTCCGAAAAAATTTATTATAAAATATAAAAAGCAAGAAAATCAAGTTGAAAATATTGTAAATCCACCTCAAAATGAAAACATAGAAAATCAAATAATTATAAATCCTCAAAATGAAAATAACCCGATTTTGTACCCGAAAATAACAGCCTGAGGTCAGGCAGATTTCTAAAGGATGGGGAAGTGATATATCCATACCTCCCACGCACACACAAAATCTTGCCTAGTAACTTCGCACTTGGCAACATGATCATAAGAATGTCATAGCATATAAGCAATACATAAGTCACAGGCCTAAGTCTGATAACATAAACAGCCACAGGCTCAAGCCTGATAACATAAACAGCCACTAATATAAACATCCGCTGAGAACTTGTCTCACGAGATATTCCCACACACACCAAAATGTTAACGTAAGCATTAATTACATTTGATCAATGAGAGCACTTTTGCCCAATCTCTTTTCTGTACGAAGAGCAAAAGCTCGTTTAAAAGCTTATCCAAAATCTCTTACACCGAGCTTACATTTGCGACAGCATCGGTGCAAGCCTTTAGTCTTAATTTGATAATAGAATTAATAGGAACAACATTTCTTGACTCACTGTTAAGTTCGCCTTAAGAATAAAATTATATTTTTTTCTAAAGTCCCCGAGCTTGACTTTTTATTATATATATCTGCAGTGGTGGAAAGCTTTCCATCGTTGTTGTTCTTGTTCATGATTGTATGTATGTTTTTGATGTATCTTTACTCCCTGTACCCATAAAATGGGTAAAAAGGGGGTATTGGATTTGTGCAAAAGTATGTAACAGGCAGAAGGAGACATCTCCAACCCTATAAAGTATATATATTTTTGATCAGTATCAAAAGAGATTTCGATTTGGCCATGTCCGTCTGTCTGCCCGTCTGTCCGGATGAACGCGTCGAGCTAGAGACACCAAATTTGGAATTTAGGTTCCTGTATACCATACGCAGATCAAGTTTGTTTCCGATCTCAGATATCTCCCCTCGTTCCCCCGCAATTCGATCAAAACGTTTTACAGCCACACTTTTGAAGATATAGCTGTAAGATTTGGCGTGTACAATACTTAAGTCACTCTTGATGTACTGTCCAAATTTCAAGACGATCGGATAATAAACACGGAAGTTATTCAACGAACAAAATTCAGTATTGGAGCGAGGGGGGTAAGAAGCAGCCTTCTTGTCGCTTGTGTGTGTGTGCGTCTTAGTGTTTGTGTGTGTCTATGCGTAAATGTACGAAGAAGCGATCGGAAATTTTCGATCTGGGTACAGGGAGTTTTGTAGTCGGGTATACTCGACTATAGCATTCTTACTTGTTTTATGCTGCGGATTTCACACAATTTACACTACCTTTTGTAGGTCTTAGTACTAATTCTAAGTACTATTACTAATGTTCACTTAACATTAAAAAAACAATTAGCGGCTATCAAGCTCGGTAGGTTGTGCCGTATGCGAATGCATGCACAGCAGGAGCGTAGTTGCTGCTCCAAAAGTGAGCGCAATAAATCCAGTTGACAAGCGCAGGACTGGGATGTTGTGCCAAGGCTTCGAAACAGCAAACACCATCGCACTGGTCACCCAGCCGAAATTAACTCACCCACACCAGGGCTCTATGGAGTACTCCAAAAGATACGCGCCTGTGGCAAACGCGAGAACTGAATCACTATACGGAAAAAAAAACAACTTTAGCACGACGAAAGTTGGGGCAATATCTACAGCGAAACATACCTTGTTTTTCAAGGAATGCTGCTGGACAAATATCGCTCTCTGCGATTGGCCACAAGATTTGGACGCTCTTGGATTAGATATCCGGCGTCTTGTTCGTGGGTGCAAGCCCAAAAATTAAATTTATAATTTTCGCGGGTTGGATTGAAGCACTTTGGGTGCTTATAATTGGCTGTTATGAACTTTTTCACCAGACTTAAACGATTTCCAATTAGATTTGGACGACCGTTTTTAAACTCACACGTAGCAATGAGAAGCCGTTTGACGTGGCGGACGAGTATTATTCCAGGACCGATCAGCAAAAGTGGCTGAATTGGGCACATGTATGTATTTTATATCGCCAAATTCCAATGAGCATCTCTCCGTTGCGTGTCTTATTGGAGTGTTCTCGGTCGCACAAGCTCTGCAACTTTGTTTATATTCTTTATACACTAAAGCCGTTTCTACTCACGTCGCAAGATGTATGCGATGAAACGTTAATATTGCTTGCGATACAAATATCAAACGACGACCATTACAAAATGTACCATGTTAAGTTGGACTAGCTTTCGAGGCGTAGAAAGAATTACGTTCACACGGACAGATAGGCGCAAAGCCCAGCATACTCATTGTTAGATTTTACAATCATAAGTCCACATAATAACAACACAGTGACTTCACTTGATATATTCAAATTTGTTAAATGATATTTTCAATCGCGCACAACTTGTCACTCTAATGTACAAAACAGAAGTGAAGTCAGCCATCAAGCTCGCTGCAAAGCACAGAATACACCGCGATTGAGAGAGCCATAGGTTATAACAAGAGGTCTGCAACTTTTGGCTCTCACTGCTCTTCTACGTCACACTTTATAAAATTCAGCGCGCGTTTTTGAACTTGTATGAAAACTATTGACCTTTTTTCAGTCAGATTTTGAAAATTTTTCCAGCTTATTGTGGAGAAATTTGTAACTCATTGCTTGACACATTATTGACTCTCTCTGTGCCTTATAAATTGCTTAGTACGCAGTCAAACTGAGAAAATGCTGCCAGTCCGTTGCTTGCATTTAAACTTATCGCTAAGTTTTAAGGCTGTGATTATAAAACTTGTCACAAATATTTGTTTTCGGTGCAAATAAACTATTTAGTTGATTCTAAATAGAAAAAATTATTTTTTGGGAAAGACAAGACTTCCGTTTTATTCGATATCAAAATTAGAACTAATGTACAATTGTGATCTTATCCTGCAAGTCAGCTATGGTTATTCTAAAGCTCCTTTCTGAAAGTTCAAAAGCTTGCGGGGGTGTAAGTCAGCTGTTTATGCTAAGATTCAAATTCTCGTGAGACCGTAAAGGTTCAAAAGCTCACGAGAGCGGCTTGAATAGAATCATGTTTGCGTTGATTGCGTAAAAGAATCCCGAGCTCTTATGTTTATGTTATTAATCGCACAGAGAGTCTTGAGCTGTTATATTTATGTGACGAATTGCGCATAAATGTTTTTATTCACACGTTAAGTGGTTGCGCTGTTGTGTTTATATTAAAATCGGGAGTCTGGCTTTTACGTTAAGCAGTTTATGTTATTAGAAAAGCCGCAACTACGCGTTAACTAAAAGTGACGACTGAAAAGGGTTGAAATGACTGGGATAGAATTCCGTTGCTGGCTGAGTGATCTAGGCAAATGAAATAACTGTTTATTATTTACATAGAAATCGCTTTGCAAGCTGGGTGATAACTCCTCCCCTTCTTAAGAAGAATCGTTCCCGATTCTTAATAGTTTCTTTTTTAAAATTCAATTTGTTCATTTAATTTGTTTAATATGTTAAGCTCTAGCTCTGGGTTTTTTGTGGCCTTTAGGGCAATTTTGATATCTTGATAATTTTAATTTAAGCAAACTAATGGCATTTAAATTTAAAACTGGGAAATATTTTAGGGGCTTTATCATAACAAAAATAAAAATTATTATAAATAGAATAAATGTAATTTTTAAATGGTTACTTTCTAGTTTAATAATAATTTTAGATAAAATATTTGTATTTTCCAATTGAAGTTCAGTGTAATAAGAGAGTTGATATTCAGTAACTAAATAATTTGTGAACTTATTGTGATTAACATAGTTTAGAATTTTGTAATTTTCGTTAGTGTAGGTCAGGGGTGCGCAGCGCCTATGCACACGACGCACATTTGTTTTTGTATTGCACATAGCAAATGGAAGTGTATGATGCTTACACATAGGTAAGCTTCTGGTGCACATTGAGAAATTACACAAACAATTTTTCACTTTTCGCTTTCCGTCAACTTTCGTTGCTGGCAATCCAAAAACAATTTTACTGCTTCGTTTTTTCGGTGTTAATCTGAATGTATTTTGTTGTTGGCTTATCATTTATGATGCACTGAAAAACGGAAAGCTTCACTTCGTTGTGAACCGTCCGACGCATGTGTTCTATTCACATTTTTACTCCCTGTACCCATAAAATGGGTAAAAAGGGGGTATTGGATTTGTGCAAAAGTATGTAACAGGCAGAAGGAGACATCTCCGACCCTATAAAGTATATATATTCTTGATCAGTATCAAAAGAGATTTCGATTTGGCCATGTCCGTCTGTCTGTCCGGATGAACGCGTCGATCTCAGCAACTATAAGAACTAGGGACACCAAATTTGGAATGTAGGTTCCTGTATACTATACGCAGATCAAGTTTGTTTCAGATCTCTGATATCTACCCCCGTTCCCCCGCAATTCGACCAAAACGTTTTACAGATACATTTTTTAAGATATCGATATGGGATTTGGCATGTACAATACTCTACTAAGTCACTCTTAATCTACTATCCAAATTTTAAGTCGATCGGATGATAAACACGGAAGTTATTCAACGACCAAGATTCAGTACTAGAGCGAGGGGGAAGGTGAAGCACAGCCACGACTTAAAATGCCTTGCTTGCGCTGTAGCTTGTGTGTGTGCGTCCTTGTGTATGTGTGTGTCTATGCATAAGAAGAAGCGATCGGAAATTTTCGACCTGGGTACAGGGAGTTTTGTAGTCGGGTATACTCAACTATAGCATTCTTACTTGTTTGATTTTCAAAACGACCGATTGTTCCTATGGGAGCTATATGATATAGTGATCCGATCTGTATGGTTTTTAAATATTTACTGACTGCGCTGAAAACAAAAATCTGTGCCAAGTTTCATAGTCATAGCTTTAAAATTTAGCGATAAAATTGAATGCAAACATGTACCCAGTCCACATTTTCTCAGTTTGACTGCTTATTATATAATATTGATGGCACAAAGAGGGGTCCAAAATAGGTCAATCGATGCGTCACGCAATTGACTACAAGATTCCAAAATGAATTTCATACCTGACTTCACTTACAGCCAAGCAACAACGTTTTCTAAAAAAAAGTTGTTGCTTTTCATATATTTTTTAAACTCTTGAGGTAATGTAACGTACATGCGCAGTGAGATCCAAAAGTTGCAGACGTTTTATCATAATCTATGGCTCTCTCAATCGTATCCAACACTCTTTATTAAACCATTTATATGATACTGACTACTGATGATGGTAATATTCCATTACTAACGTGATTCTATCTTTTGGTGTACTGATTTTGCAGTGTTGGTAAATGGGCGACACAATTTGGTGACGAGCTTTTTCTTCTGGCCGAAAAGATGACCAAGTCGCAACAGATTAAAGAGAAATACAAGGAATTTAATGCGCGTGTGGAGCTAAAAAATGGAACAGAGCTGATCAAGTCCATAACTGCAAATGTGGGAAAAATGCTGGCCCGCAAAATGGACGCGGTACGCTGCATACAGGAGAAGGCGGAAATAGTCAACGAAAACTTCGAATTCAATCGAACAGATGCAGAAGAGAATTTCGCTTACTTCTCTAGCAAGTACTCTTTATTCAATGGCAATAGTTCTGAAAAGCTGGGGGAAAATGAGGAGAAATACGCAAATATGTATCGCGAAATGGTGCTCAATCCGGACACGCATTTTTACAACATATCCGTGGACACGGAGCACAGTTCCGTACATGTGCCCTCGAATGTGTGGGATCGTGCGCCACAGGTGCTGAAGACCATACAATGGTCGGAGCAGCTGGATGAGGTCTACCGCCAGAACTATAAGTCAGATCCGGCTCTGTCCTGGCAGTACTTTGGCTCAGATACGGGCATTCTACGTCATTTTCCTGCAACGCAATGGATGGGTTCAAGTACCAACAAACTGGATGCCGATACCTATGATTGTCGCAAGCGCTCGTGGTATATTGAGACAGCCACATGCTCCAAGGATATTGTCATACTGCTAGATTACTCGGGATCGATGACGGGCCATCGCCTTCATGTGGCCAAGTTTACCATACGCAGCATACTGGACACCTTCTCCAACAACGATTTTTTTACTATTTTTCACTACTCCGCAGATGTAATGCCAATAATTCCTTGTTTTAAGAACGCTCTCGTTCAGGCGACACCTGAGAATATTGAGGTCTTTAACGCGGCCATTGCTGAGCTTCATTCTCCCGAGGGTTATGCGAATCTTACGCTCGCCTACGAACAGGCCTTTCAAATTCTCCGCAGCTACTACGTTAATCGGCGCTGTAATGAGACCTCAACCTGCAATCAAGCCATCATGCTGGTCACTGACGGCGTTGCCGGTAACACTACCGATGTATTCGAGAAGTACAACTGGGGAAATGGGGAAAACGGAACCTCCAAGATGGACGTGCGTATCTTTACATATCTGCTCGGCAAGGAAGTTACCAAAGTGCGTGAGATTCAATGGATGGCTTGTCTCAATCGTGGCTACTACTCCCATGTGCAAACGCTAGATGAGGTGCATGAGGAGGTGCTCAAGTATGTAGATGTTATAGCAACGCCTCTGGTGCTTCAGAACGAAAAGCATCCGCCCACATGGACGCATGCTTTCACGGACAAAGCGGTGTGTATTAAGGTATCTCAATATTCTTACCCACGACTAAATGTTTTTCTTTCAGTACGATCCCAAGAACTCTACGGAACGACGTCCACGTCTCATGATAGCCGTGGGCGTACCTGCATTCGATCGATCCTATCGCCATGAAAATAGCACCAAGCGGCGTGCTCGTCTGCTGGGCGTCGCTGGCACGGACGTACCCGTGGAGGACATTGACAAACTGACGCTACCCTACAAGGTGAGTGTGCTCGTATGTCGATGTCCACGTATATCTGTTAATGACCATTCTTAACAGCTAGGCGTCAACGGTTACTCTTTTGTGGTGTCTAACAATGGATACGTGCTACTGCATCCGGACCTTCGGCCCATTGGCGTAAGCATTCGACTGATTCCTTTAAACATTATCATTATATTTATACGCATTTTCAGTCCAATGGCAAAATGAATCCCAATTATAACAGCATCGATTTTACCGAAGTAGAGCATTTGTTCGAGGATCAGAATCCCCGTCAGCCTGGTGAATCTATTCTGAAAATACGCGGAGCCATGGTGCATCATGAAACCAACGAGTTCAAGGACATTCCCGTTAAGTTTCACTATGATAAAATGCGTCGCGTCTCTGAGGAGAAACAGGATTATTTCTTTGCCCCGCTGCCCAATACGCCTTTTACTCTGGGCATTGTCATGCCTAGCGAATATGGCAAGACGTGGATCAAAGTGGGCGATGAGGTGGACAAGAACAAACACATGAAGGTTAACATTTCGAATTTCTTCATTGGCGATAACTGGAAAGTGCATCCCGATTGGTACGCTTTAGGGATTTTTTATAATTCTGTTATCTAATATGTGTAATTAGCCGATAATTTTCACGAAATTCTCGTTATGTAGAAATCATTTTCTCGTATTAACCTCACTCACCGACAGCGTGGGCAGAAAGATTCCCATAGCGAGAATGAAACACTTTATTATTTCAATATTTTCTTTAAATCGTTCTCCTATACCCTTGCAGGGGATATAATGAAGAAGATGTTCCGGAACAATCGTCGAAAGTTGAGCTATTGTAAAAAAATAAAAACAAGCAAGAACGTTACACTCTAACGATTCCGTTCTGTTTCAAGTCCGATATAATTTGGTTATTCGTGGGATCGTGGTTTATGCAATCGTAGTTTTTTTACAGTTTTTGTACTGACCAAATTTGGTACAACTCATACTCTGTTCTCGAAGAGAAAAATAGTATATTGGGTTTGCGCAATGTCCGTCTCCGTATGAACGCAATTTTTTTGCACACGCTTGAAGCTAGAGCAACCAAACTTGGTACACATGTTGCTGTATATCCTCAATTTATGAAGTGTCAAGATATTTCAACAAAACTTAGCAATTGCAAAAAATCAAAATTGAATGAATGTATCGTGTATCACTGGTAAATGAAAAATCAGTCAAAAATGTACCTTCTGTATGAAAGCATTTATAAAAGGGTATATAGCTTCAGCACGCTGAAGAAAGCCGTTGATTCCTGTTAAATACTATATTTAATATGTATATCTAATTTAAATTAATTAGGGTATATTGCAAGTACCACTATCTGGAGGGCCACGAATTCAAGACGCCTGAAGCGGAGCTACGTGAGTTTCTTGACAAGATGATGAGACCCGACTGGAAATGGCCAGAGCAGTACGCTGAAGACGAATCTGATTGGGATGACAAAGATGAATGTAAATATGACAAACTGCTTAAGTAAATCAAATGATTCTCACCCACAAAATTTCACAGTAAACTGTGGTCGTACAACACTAGGAGTTGATGCCTACTACTGCAACAAAGAGCTGGTACACTTACTCATCTTTGACGCCAAGGTGACCAATTTTAGTTACGGCGAATGGAAGTTCGAGAATGATGAAGAGCGTCAGCTAATTGAACGGTTTGGTGCCACATTGCGTTTTGTAGCCACAATGAGCGGCTTAACACGGTGGCAGTTCATCTTTGGCGAGGTGGAAGTCGATACGGATCAAGAATTTGGAGATTATCATACCACAGCTATTGATGAGACCTGGTACAAGAGCGCCATATTGCAGCATCACCAGGAGAACACCGAAAGCTTTGTCTATTCTGTCAAGCACTACAATGATCCGTTGGAGGACAGCGATCTAAAGGTGACCGCCTCCCACGCCATCTTTCCACGAGATGGCGGCAAGGAGGCGCCAGCCTGCGTCGTTGGCTTCCAGTTCTCGCACGCACGCATGTGGGAGCGTTTCTTTAACATCACCGCCGTAGATAATGTAAGTACATGTGCATGTAGATCGGCCTCCCATTATAATACCATTCCATACTTTACACATAGTGCAACAATTGTCTGCCCATCTGCACGGATGATGACATCGACTGTGCTGTGATTGATAACAATGCATACATTGTTGTGGGCCAGAATATAAATACGACGGGCAAGTTCTTTGGCGAATTTCATGGTGATGTTATGGCTGCCATGGTGCAGAAGGGAATCTTTCAAAGCATCGAGGTCTATGACTACCAGGAGCTATGCAAAGTGGAACCAACCACTCCCAGCGATGGACACAGTCTGCTGCATGTAATAAATAGTTTAAGGTTCAGAACATAATGAAGTAGGGTTCCAATCCAGATCTGCGTGGCAGTGCTGCACAGTCAAATGATATCACCGGTCAGCCGCTGGGACCATCAAGGTCATAGTTTAAAAATTACATTCTTTTACAACACATCTCTCTGACTGTCCTGAGATTTTTTTTGTGGGTTCCTTCAACTATTTCCAGAATTTGATAGACAAAAAAATTGTCCAAATTTCCCAAAAAAACAATCAAGGCAAATCAAGCGGCTGCACTACTGTTTTTCCCGCTCTGCATGATGATTTCGTGATGTTGACATTACATCATTTTATTTTGACACAGATAAACTCTACTTCAAAAATTCCCTGTACCTTAGATTGCCGGATAGTCTATCCGTCCGTATGTATGAACGCAAGGATCTTGGAAACTATAAGAGGTAGAGGTACCAAATTTGGAATGAAAGCAAGCCCCGCAATCGATAAAAAAGACTAATAATTACAATTTCATAGATATAGCCTTGGGATTTAGGATCTATAATATTTGGGTTTGTGGGGTTTTTGACCTTGGTACATGGTGTCTCGTAGTGTGGTATACTCGACTAGAGCATTATTGTATCAATTGTATTGACTTCGCCATTTTCTGGCGCCTTGCTTTTGGCGCTTTCTTTTTCGAAAAAGCGCCATTCCAATTTTAAGTGCCCTCCGCGCAAAATACCGAAGTCACAATGATTTTTATACCCTTGCAAAGGATATTAAATGGGTACATGCATATGCGTGTAACATGCCGAAGGAATGTACATACTTTGATTGTCCGTCGGTCTATCTGTCTTATCCAACTGTCCGAATGAGCGCGTCGATCTCAGCAAGTATGAGCGCCAGAGACAGAAAAGGTTCCTGTATTTCGGATCAAGTTTGTTTCAGATTTTCGATGTTCGCAAGCACCATGCAAATCGATTAAAACAATTTATAAATGCCTCGCTTGCGCTGTCGCTTGTCTGTGTGCGTCTTTGTGTTTGTATGTATGTATGTGTAAGTATAAGATGCCATCGGAAATTTTGGAACAGGGATTTTCGTTACGTAATCTAAGTATGTCTTGGCAATGAACGACTTCTCAGTGAGAATATATCCTATAATTAACTTATGTAGGTATAGTTACACCTCAAATTTGACATCCTTAAAAGTTAACAAAATACGTGATTATGATGGTTCATGCTGTATACATATGTTTATTTCACAGCCGCTACAAGTGCTGAGCCTTGCCTGGAAGTGGCTCATATTGCAGTTGTTCTGGCAGTATCAAAGGGTGAAATGGTTGGTGCATTGCGCTCCCTGTAAGTAATCTGCACATATCAAGCTAAGCGTTATTAACTTAGAGGATAATCTACTACAATTTTTTTTTTTTTTTTGCATACCAGTTATGGAATATTTGGACAATATTGAAGACGAGTACGTGGCTGTGGGCGACGGTAATGCGCCATCAGCGGCCAAGCCGAAGGAGGACGGCGACGATGGGGAGGCCATATTTCAAGAGCCCGAACCAGAACCAATCTATAAGCCCTGCGACATGCGCTCTACATTATATGCGCTGCAACCGGACGCCCTGGTAGGCATCAACGACTATGTGGAGGTACCATCGACGCGTCCATTTTTAATCAAAAAAATTCCAAATACGAATCTGGTGCTGGTGGTAGTCAATGTACTGATGCCATCACGCAGCGTGCGTCTAACCACCGAAGCGCAGCCTATATCGGACTATGAAACTGAATTTCCTTGCTACAAGCTCAATATGAGTTATTACGAACGGCGACGCATCGAGGAGTGCTACACAGAGCACGAGAATGTAAGTAGCACTGTCCACACTATGTCTTATTGATCTCCTCAATGATTTTTCTCTCCACTTACTATCCATAGGAGACACTTTTCACCTATTGCGGCAATGCCTCGCAGCTGGGCCTGACCCTTAAGCTGCTGCCGCTGACCATAATTGTAATGTTTTACTTGACGCGCTGCTTTATGCGCATCTAGTTTGTATAACAAATATAAGTACTACAATACAAACCTACGATCAACTGCGATCTGTTTGTTTTTAGAATGTAAACTATAGTGTAGTACAATTCTAGTCAAATGTTTAACAAGAAACCCAGAAACAAACTAAGGCACAATCTTTAAAAACTAGAACATGCAACAACAACAATTTCAACTTTAGACTTACAAAATACGCCAAATGTTAAGAAATGTTAAAGAGTTTCGTGTTTAAGCAGTCAGAAGAGCGTGCTATAAATATTTTTACCTAAAATATATTTTTTGTATTATTTGTAAAATTTAGATATATTATTTTCTTACTCTTTCGACTGCCTGAAAGCTACGCAAAAATAATGCGATTTACATGATTTATATGTATGCATCAAGCATATAGTTATAGATCCCACGTTTATAAACTATGTATTTCGAGAGATTAATATGGTAAATTCTATGCCAAATATTAACGAAACGTGAATGTAAGTTTAAATAATTGAAAAAAAAACGACAATTATTTTTGTAATTTTATAAAATTTGTTGATTTTTATAAACGAGTATTGAATAAAATAAATTGAAACACAGACACACAAAAACACTCAATACTACAAATATTTCGTCCCTTTGCCCAACCGAACAAAAGTCTTTCTGAATTCATTAGCTTTTTCGTATACAATCAAAAGGATTTTTAACTATACAACTAAATATTAAAAACAAAATACGATTATACACATAGTATAAAATATATTTAATGTCTTAAATGTTTATATAGAAGTGTTAACGGCAATTCAAAGTTTATATATGTTTTTGTATATGTGTTATATGTACCGAGTATTTGTATCGGTTTTATTGTATTTTATATATAATTGTAACTTTTTCTACAGTCGCAAACAAACAAGCACTCAACACGAGTAAAAGCAGCTGTCATTGGAGGGCCAAGGACTAAATATCCTTGCAGACATTATTTTTATTGCTTCTATGGCGGCTGTTGAGAATCTTATCTGAACCATTATCCGTCAAAACTTAGAGAGCGCTTGCAATCGACCGATCGCTTCAATCTCAGCTATATGATATAGTGCCCTGTTTCGGTCGAATCCGACATAAAATGTACTGTGTGTAGCAAAAAAAAAGCAATGGTGCAATGTTAAATCAACATATTTTTAAATTTGATCCGACAGTTTGTATAAAAATAAACAGACTGACATAAAAACACACATATTTAAATTCAACTTGTCGTCCTGATCAAAATAGTTTTATAAATGGAATATTTAACAGGTTCGACGTCATAATTACGGTATCAAATAGAAACATTGATATGAAAAGTATTGGCGGGAAGGACTCACTACACATACTATACAAAAAGATTGGACAAAAATCAATCAAACATATACACTAATGAGGATGCTCGGCAGCATCCGAAATAGCGTTGACCAGTTAATACTTTTCTTATCAAGGATTCTACTATGTTAGCCCTTAATTGTCGAGCCTGTTTAATTTTTCATCTAAGATCTGTACGTAACTAAAACATACTTTATGAAAGTATTGTAATTTTGGGGTCGAATATGCCTCCTCCAATTGATATAGCAATTTAATTCCAAACCAATTAAGTTGCAAAATTAAAAGATTATGATTACAATATTTACACTAGTAAAAACATACAAAATCCAAATTGTAATAAGAACCTAATGGCCTTTTTGTCGTATTTCGAAAGATTTTATAAAAATATGTGTGAAAAAGTAAATTTAAAAAAAAAAACCGTGGATAAACTAAATTAAATTCAGTTTAATTTTAACTTGAAGGATAATTGAAATCAAAATGGAGATTAATATTTTAAACTCAAACAGTTAACTATTACATGTAATTTACAAAAGCCAAATAACTAAGCAAACACTAATTAAATGTTTATACTTACGTATTATGAGTACTAAAAATATTTATTTTTTGGAGTGTATAAACGGTAGATGTAGTAAATGAACAATTGAAGAACATGCATAATTAATATAATGATATACAGAGATTTGTGGCAAACTTTAACGATAATATCGCAGCGCCATGTAACACATTATATAATATCCAAAGTTCACTAGAGTCAACACCTAACATTATAATAATAATAGTAAAATATTTTATAACTTTATTAGCAAAATACAAAAGCATTCGTAGAAAATGTCATATGCAAGTTATATGTTTCAAACAGAAACGGTTTAACACAGATACAACATGTACACAAAAAAGAAAATTTACAGGTAATAAGAAAAAAAGACCAATAAATGTTTAAATAATAAATAAAAGACTCCTGATGGATATTATGCAGAATAATAAATCAATATTCACATTTTCTGTATTCTCTTTTTTTATTGTATTTTACAGAACCCTTTTAACAAATACTGGATATGAAAAACCCTCAACTGATAGCGTACTGTTCTGAATAATCGGAAATTTTAAATACCAACTTTATAAAATGCAAATATGAGCCCCATAACATCTTAATCTTGCTGTCGCTATGGATCACTAGTGGTTAGCACAGATTTAAAGTAATCGCTGTCCAGCTGTTTAATATCTTTCGCAAATTTTGCAACCAATTCCGTTAGATCCTCCACATTGATCTCTGTATTGTTGCCTGCCGTTGATAGTTGCTCTATGGCGACTTGTATCTTGTCCAGCAAGGCCTTATCCGCATTACTTTGCTTGTCAGCATGCTCATCCTCAAACTCATTGTACACATCTTGAGCATTCTGCACCACATGCTTCGGAAAGTTGGCTAGTCGTGCCACCTGTATGCCAAAGCTCTTTTCCATGACGCCAGGTCGCACCTGATAGAGAAGCGTAAATGTGTCCGCTTCAGCAACAGCAGCCATGTGACAGTTTTTGACTGTTGGCAGCGTCTCAGCCAGTTTGGTAATCTCATGAAAATGTGTGGCGAAGAGCGTAAAGCATTTGGTTTCTTTTGCTAGATGTTCGGCAATGGACCAGGCTATGCCACAACCCTCATAGGTGGAAGTGCCGCGTCCGAGCTCATCAATAATGACAAGTGATTTATCCGTGGCTGTCTGCGAAATTATAACAAGGTCATATAACTGAATTTAAATCTCCAAATATTTACATTCCTATGAAACAATTGCATCTTATGCTATTAGAAGGGTTTGCAAAAGTTATATCATATTATGAAAGCCACCACTTACCCTAATAATTCCAGAAGTTTCCATCATTTCCACCATAAATGTACTCAGACCTTTAATAATATTATCACTGGCGCCAACGCGGCCCAATATGGAGTCCACCATGCTGATAGTGGCCAAGCTGCAAGGCACAAATGCACCGACATGGGCCAATAGTACAGCTGTACCCACAGAACGAATATAGGTACTTTTTCCACCCATATTTGGACCCGTTATGATAAACATGTTGCACTGGTCTATGGAAATAGAAAACACTTAAGCAACTATCACACTATGGAACAGCAATAACGGACCCTTTTTAAATGCCACGCTGTTGGCTATGAAGCTCACATGCTCCTGCAGTTCAAGGCACGGATGACGCACATCCTCAAGTAGCAGTTGGCCAGTGCCCTCTGGCAGCATTTTTGGGCGCACGTAGGGCGTAGGAGCGCAACGTGCGGCTGTGGCGAAACTTACCAGACAATCTAACTGAGCGAGCTCATTGTTTAAGGAGGTTAGCGGCGCTGCATATCCTACAGCAACCTGTATAATCTCCTCGACAATGCAATGCTGTTGTTCCTCGTACCGTGTACGGCAGTTGGCAAACTCATCCGCATAGCTCTCTAATTTGTCGGATGTGAAACGCACGCCGCCCTTGATGACATCCACAATGCGATAATTTTTATTCTTGCGCAGCACTGAGTCATCTTTTAGTGTGATGCGAAAATGATATCCTAGCTTAGCCACATTCTCCAACTTGACCAACTTCCCATCCAGATCGAGCTCCTCGCTGCATTTGTTCTTTAGTCGCTCCATTTTGCTGTACAACTCCGCCATGGTTTGCTGCAGCTCCATGAGGTGGCTGTCGAAAGTGCCCTTGACCAAGAACTCGCCCTTCTCAATGGCATCAAAGTCCACAACTTGCTCAACCATTTGCTTTAGGCCTGTTAAGTCCTCAAGGAAGCTTTTAAATGGCGCACACAACATGCTTTGAACTGTTGTGTGTTCCAAACTCAGCAGCAAATGTAATATCTTTGGCGTACGCAATATGACCTGATAAATCCGAAATAAATCCTGCAACGTGGCCTTGCGGCGCATTAGCTTTTTGGTCAGCATCAGAATGTCTGGTATGCGTTTCAGATAGTCCAGGCTGAGCGTGTCTAGAGTCTCGGGCGACTCCAACAGACACTGCACAACGTTATGTCGATCGTTTAGGATCTCACAACTGCGCAATGGTTGTTTCACCCACTGTGACATGAGCCGATGGCCCTGCGGCGTCCGGCAATGATCCAGGACGCCCAGTATGCTCTGCCAGCGATAAGAGGGCATCGAAGGATGTGTGCCTGGCTTGGGCATTATGTTTAGAGCTGCAACAGCGGCGGAGTCCAAATGCACAAAGCTGCAAAGTAAACCATAACATATTAAATGTATTTATCTTCATTTTTTAAATATATAGTAGCTTACCGCTTCAGATCCAACTGATTTAGTTCGTAGTGTCCCAAATTTCCGGCATCATTAACCAAATCCAAATACCTGATTGCCACTCGGAGCGCTTCACCGGCCATCTGCATTTGCAGCTCCTTCAGCCCATTGGCATCTTCCTGTTGTCCCTTGGCAAAGCGTAGTAGACGATTTAAGTCCTGCACTAGATCATTACGCTCTGAGGCGTTACCCTTTTTGGGCACAGTGATCATGACGCCGTTGCGTTCCAGCAGCGCCTTGACAGCAGTGTATTCACCATCAGATGCAGGCAACAGACACTCTTTGGGACCTAGCAGCACCACAGTGGCCTCCAGTTCCGTAAAGAAATCATCATCAACAAATTCGAGCAGTTGGAATGTGCAATCATTTTGCTCAACGGCAGCTACACCCACACGTCTCTGTGCGCCACCACCCAGCTTCACTTGTAGTGAGATGATGCTGTTGCCCACCAGCACCTCTTTGTTAGCAAACAAAATGTCCTCAAACTGTAGCAGATTGCCCGGCGAGCCGCGATATTCCAGTTGCCATTCCGTTCGCTTCACGTGAACCTCGACGCGCAGATTGCGAACTAACAGAAGCTCGCGTACGGCTAGCTCAAAGTTGGCCTTAGATAGAGCCACATATTGCAGCGTCTCCTTTTTATCGTCTGGTAGCAAAGCATGCACATACGCCGTGGATTTATACACAATTTTGGCCACCTGCTCGCAGTCATCGATGCCGTGCACCGTATAACAATCATTTTGATCATAGAAGCGCACTGTTGAGCTAGGTTTCTGTGGCAATACATTGTAATACATATGTAAAAGACCTTATTAAGCACATGTAACTCACCTCTCCCAGCTTATCGTGATATTTGATGAAATTACGACGCGCATTTGTATCTGTAAAGCGAAATGCCAGAATAGTAGTTTCGTCTATAATATCCCGTGCAAGTATGCTCACCTAAATACAGCACTGGCTCCTGTCTGCTTACCACTGATTTTCCTTCCATTGTGCAAAGCTACAAGCCTTATTAAAAGAAACTTTTAAAATAGATTGGCAATTTACGCGCCACTTTACGAGACCGACGCAAATAAACTACTTAGTGTTGGGAAACGCTAATACTTAACAGCTGCAAATGCCAATTATTAATAGAGGAGTGATACTTTCAATTTTGTTTGTAACTTTTACCACTTAAGATTACAGCAAAATATATACAATTATAAAATAGTTAAAACAGGATACTAATCTGTGCAAATGAATGTAATCGACAGTAGACATCTCCGACATTATAAAGTGTATATATTCTTCTCTTCGATCCAGCCTATCCATCTGTCCGTCCGTATTTAAAAACGCAAGGATCTCGATTATACTCGACTAGTGCATTACTACTTCTTCACTATGCTTTTCAGATGTTGACTAAACCTATCCCTTTTTATCCTTAGGATAAAGCGGATGAAAAATTAAGTTGTAATTGAAATTTTGTTTGACATACACATTTCATCCAAACTGTTTATGTATTGTATGTATATATGTATATATATGTATGTAGTTTGTTTTTTAATTTTTTTAAATTTATTTAAATGAGAAAATCATTATTGTATACATACATTTGTATGTACATACATAGCTGTCATAGAAGAATCGGTGGAAAAATGATTTTTTATTAAAAAAAAAAACAAGTAAGAATGCTCTAGTCGAGTATACCCGACTACGAAACTCCCTGTACCCAGGTCTAAAACTTCCAATCATATGTTCGTCCACTTACACATGCACGCACACATACACAAAGCCGCACACACGCGAGCCACAGCGTACGCAAGGCATTTTAAGACGTGGCTGTGCTACTAGTGAATCTTGGTCGTTGAATAACTTCCGTGTTTATTATCCGATCAACTTGAAATTTGAACAGTAGATTAAGAGTGACCGAAGTAGAGTACATGCCAAATCTCAAAGCTATATCTTTAAAACGGTGGCTGTAAAACGTTTTGATCGATTTGCGGGGGAACGGGGTAAGATATCAGAGATTGGAAACAAACTTGATCTGCGTATGGTATACAGGAACCTACATTTAAAATTTGGTGTCTCTAGCTCTTATAGTTGCTGAGGTCGCCGCGTTCATCCGGACAGACAGACAGACGGACATGGCCAAATCAAAATCTCTATTTATACTGATCAAGAATATATATACTTTACAGGGTCGGAGACCTCTTCTTCTGCCTGTTATATACTTTTGCACAAATCCAATACCCCCTTTTTACCCATTTATGGGTACAGGGAGTAAAAACATTGCAAGCTCATATTTAAAGCTCTGCACTCTAAGTCATTGAACGTGTTGTTGCTAGATTTGAGAGAAACCGCACCCATGGGCGTAGAATGGGGTCAATGTCAATTGAACGAAACTACACACATCCATATGTATGTATACATATGAATGTACATATGTATGTAGAATAATCTGCCGATTTGACAACTTTGCAAAACCATGCTGACAGTTTTCCACACTTGCGACCGTTGACATTTACGACAGCTGAGAGGACTAGAAAATATCCCACTATATTGGGCTCGTGATTCTATCATCAATAACATGAAGACAAATTTGATACACATGATATATGTATGTATAAATTTACATGTTATATCTATTACTTAGCTAATGCTCTTAGGCAGACGACTCTCACACACCAATAACTTGAACAAGATCAGTCAGCTTATCATTCTGCCGTTTACTGCCGTTCACTGCAACTGCAACTTTATCCGTTACTGCCAATGTAAAGACGTTATTGATATTCAAATATGCATTGCATTTATCATTGTCATTGTCTTTGATGGTTAAAATACATTTGTGCAAAATACTGACTACTTTAAACTTAATACAGCAATTAACATCTTAAACTTAGAGACAAAACATCAGTCTAATATTACATACAAGCTTTGCCGCTCACAGCTGCTTGTCCGGTTGTGTCTGCTGTTCCTTTCTGTCATCCTGCCGCAGTGTGACAATGTCCCAGGCACCACCCACACCGCTCTCTTTGGAGCACAAATCCAACTTGATGCTAGCACCGACTTCGGCCGCAGCAGCGCGCAGACAAGTGCCCCTGGCCATGTTGTAGACGGGGCTGTTTGAGTTTCGCGTGTGGCGCCACTGTTGATCGCCAAGCATCTCATGACACTTGTCGATAATGACCAGAGCATCTGCGCTAGCCTCCAGGCAGAGAAGCTTGTCTAAAATGATCTCTGACTTCTCGGTCTCATACCACATCTGGTTTGGCGCACGGGGGCGACAGTTTTGCAGAGTCAACGAGCTTCCCTTCTTCCAGAAGCCCTTCACCTTGGGCGCCACCACAGCGGCGCACAACTGAGTTCCGGAGAGACGTAACTGAAAGGAGTCGAGGTAGTTGCGCTTGCGTGAATGCCAGGGTTGAAAGACGGGGGCCGCTGCGGTCTTCTTGGACTCCTCACCGGGCACACGCAGCTCGGGATAGACATGCTTGAGATACCAGGCGAAGTCCTGGCACTGGAGCCGCTCGCGCAGTTGCAAGCGTAAGCTGATGTCGCCAAAATCAAACCCTTTGGGCACCTTCTCATGCTTTAAATAGTAATCCTTGTATTTGTCCATCCAGACATGCGCTAAACGCATCGAGTTCTTTAACATAGTGTTGGCACCATCTGGCGCCGTATAGGGGCGGCGTTTACGAAAGATGTGACCGACACGGGAGCAGGGCACAATTTTGATGGCGCCGCCGCATTGCCAGACGCGAAACGAGATCTCAATGTTCTCGCCACCCCAAATATCCATGGCCATGTCGTACTCTCCGATGTGCTGAAAATATAAACGATTCACAGCAAACAGCCCACCTGCCATTGTGGGCGAGCGAAAGGGGCCTTTGAAGTCCTCCGGTACCTTGAGCGTGCCCTCGGGCAAATTCTCCCAACGAAAATGCAGACCCCAATTGAAGCCGCCGCGCACCAGTGGACTGGGCGTGTACTCAAATGTGTCCGCATTGATGAGATCGATCACAGGCACTGCTAGCGTCGAATTTTCAGCCTTAACCAGGCTCAGCAGCGGCTCCAACCACTGCCGATTCACTTCGATGTGCGAGTCAAGAAATACCAAAACCTCGCCGCTTGCATCACGTGCCCCTATGACGCGGGAACGTATTAGGCCCTCACGATGCTCGTTGCGCACATAGTGAAGGTTATCGTACTTGAGTCGAGCGTGTAGATCCGCCAGCAGATGAAACTCCAGCTCCGGCAAATCGCTGTTGTCATCCACTAAGATAATCTCTTTGAGCAGATAATCTGGCGTGCGCTGTAGCACTGATTTAATGGATCGCATCAGCGTCATTTTGTGTTCATTATAGAAGCACATTATGACAGACACCTGTGGCAACTGTTCTGCCTCTTTAAGATACTCGCGAGCACATACCTTGTGGCGTGTATCGGGTATATCACGGGAAAGACCAATGTTATTGGATACTAGTGCATTGAACGCATGATGTTTGTAACCAATGTCTCGTACGTACTTGTCCTGCTTATTACGCACAACGCCCAGCAACTCAAACTGTTCCATCTCAGCCTGCCCCGTAGACAATGATGAGATTGTGGAGTTCAGGGACACGGGGGAGCATCCAACTGTCACCTGCGCCTTATAGCTAAGCCCCGCTTTGGGCGTCGCATTTCCGTCGCCGTTGAAACGCCAGCCAGCCGCCAAAATAGAGCTACGTAGCATGTGCATGTAGACAAGCAGCGCTAGCGTCCAGACGCCCATAATTAGCAGGGAGCTGAGGGTGCATGATTTGCATAGCAGACGCTTAATTTGCATCATACGTGGATATATCTTTATGCGTAGTGTAGTCTGTGTGCTTCACGACTATCACAAATTTCATCACAGCATGGCCACAGAAACCGGAATTGGTGCGGTTTCGTCAATACTTAAGTTGGATTACTGCGCTGCCTTAATTAAATTCAATTAATTTAAATACCTGAGCTGATATCGATAGTTCAACTATCGATAGTATTGCAGCGCTGTATTTTGTTAGTGTGTGCAGAGTTGCCAACGCAATAAGGCGCGTACTTGTAATGATTTGAAAAAATAAAACCATATTTTCTAGGATTTTATAATTATTTTTTATTTTCTATGTGTTAAATACGTCTTTAATAATCATATAACATTGTTTGCCTTTTCGATTTGCACGTTTACAATACATAACATACAACAAAATAAGCATAGAGATACAAATTCATATTATAAGTATATATACAGATTATTACTAAGAAATTGCAGTGGAAAGAACCAAAAATATACATGTATAAAGTTTATAAAGTAAGTAAACAAGTGAAATTTTTGCTATCTTTCAACTAATGCATTTCTTTTAAATATCATAAACAAAAAATGTCATAGCGATTGCTACGATCAAAAATATGCAACAGTTTCAATTTCTTACTGGATAATACATGGATATCGAAAAGTCGGGAAACACTCATATATTTTGGATTTGATTACACTTTCTACGACTTAATCGAATCAATTAACTACATAGTACAATGGTTTTTCTTTGTAATGTTTCATTGCATATTGTTTGCGGTTGGCTTTGATAGATAAGAAATCAATATGATTACGAGTTGCGCTAAAAATTAAATTTGTATTTTATATCTATGTGTGTATATAAAGTTAATACATTTAACACGAGCACTGATCCTTGGCATGCGTTGCCTCGCTGCTGAGAGATGGTCGGGAGGGCTGCGTTGGTCGATGCTGCACTCCCGATTCGGACGCATTTAAATCCAGGCGACCCTCCTGTATATTCTGATAAATCTTACGTGCCGTTTCAAGAAAGGCTTCCTCCACATTTTGGCCACTGTTTAAAGACATTACAAGCAGATTTTTGATTTTAATTATTTTTTAATTTCCGCATTCTTACGTCATTGCGCTTGCTTCCAAAAACATTAGACCATTTTCATCGGCAAACTCTTTGGCCTCCTCGTAGGTAACCTCGCGTGTGCTCTCTAAATCTGATTTATTGCCAATCAGAAAGATGACAGTACTAGGATTGGTGAGATTGCGCGTATCGGTAAGCCAGCTGCTCAAATGGTTGTACGTCGAGCTGCGAAGAATGTTTACAGTTAGTCAGGAAATGTATAAACATTTAGATGACTTACCGCCTGGTTATATCGTAAACCATTAACGCTCCTGCAGCACCACGATAATATGAGCGTGTCACCGCACGAAAACGCTCCTGGCCAGCCGTATCCCATATTTGAAGCTTAATTTTTTTGTCATCGACCTCGATAATGCGTGTGCCAAACTCCACTCCAATTGTGTGTGGGCAGTTCGCCATAACTTTAAACGTGTTTAAAATATCTTTTATTTAAGTATGTACTTATTAAATACAATATTTACTTACATTTCTTCTCAGTAAACTGATGTAGCAGACAGGATTTGCCCACACCCATGTCACCGATGATGATATACTTAAAAATATAGTTGTAGTTATATGGTGCTGCAGTCATATTGGGATCTGTTGACGATATAACAATAATATAATTGACATTTATAAACAAATATAATCAAGCGAGTATATTTCACGCAATCGCACATTTTTCTATCAGATAATCGATGCGTTCGGTCAACTTGTTAACAACACTTCGCATTTTATGCAATTTGATATTCATTCTCCTGCCTTCTTTTGGGAGCCACTCCAAACAGCTAATGAAAGGTACTCCTATATTATACATATATTTAAATGCACAGCACAAATTCCATGGGCGAACTGTGCTTATCAAGCAATTGTAGCGTTGCATTAATTCGTTTCAGCTTCACTTGGTTCTGGAGTCGTTTGGGGCACGACGACAGCGTGGGTTGTTGTGCTGCCCCCAATTGCGGAGCTTGTGCTTTCTGTTTAAACAGCCGTCAACACATATATTAACCCGCTATAACAACACACAGTCGTCCAGTTTGTTTGTTTACCTAGTTAAAACCCATCGGTTGTTTAAAGAGTTGTCGGACATATCATCGGAAATAACGCGTTGTCAAATTTGTCAGTTAGTAGCCGTCTACGCTTGACATGATGTGCTTATCAAATTACAGTCTTTGAAATAAGCCGCTGAAAAAACTGCTGAGCAACTAGAATTTGGAATGTTATTAGATACCAAAAGAAATTCAAGAGGAATAAAACTAACAATTAAGAGTGTAGGTTGGAGATAGTGAAGAAAATTATTTGTTCGAGATTATGAAATTTGAATAAATAGCTTTAAGACTTTTTTCCACACCCTTGAAGTTGGAGCAACCAAACTTGGCACTCAGTTTATAAAGTGTTAAATCGGCAGATTGTCACAGGTGCATATCTAGACACCAAATTTGACATATAGAGTACTGTAGACGCCCTGAACTAGCAAAAATAGTATATAGTATAAATATTATATACCTTCTCCCACCCACAAATGAGCAAAATCTGTATCAGGTAGAGTCAACAAATTTGACCTACAGACTAATGTTGACCTCCAAACATTTTTGATGCAGATTTGTCCAGGAGGTGACTCTGGCTATTAAACTGTAGGAGATATAAAAACGTGTTTTGGGCATAGCATGCACCGATTTGTGGGGGAGGAGATGGAGGTGTCAACAAATTTTTTATGCAGATCTGTCAGAAATCCCAATATTAGTGTGTATGCCAAATATAGTGACTATAGTTTCAAAAATGTGGAAGATACAGGTTTTCCACAAATTATGGGGGAGGGGTAGAGGTGGTTATGCGATCTTGACACTTTATAAATTGACGATATGCACCAACATGTGTAATAAGATTGGTTGCTCTAGCTTTAGGGTGTGGAAAAAAATTGCGTTCATACGGGCAGACGGACATTTCGCAAACCCAATATACTATTTTCCCTTCGGGAACATGGTATAGAAATATTGATTTGGTAAGTTTGGTGAGACCAATTTTTAGACTCTGTTTCCAAAATATTTTTTAAAAAATTATATTGCGCTTCTGCAATGTCCGTCTGCCTGTCCTTATGAAAGTAAATGGCTTCAGCGATCTAAGTCTTGCGGTTTAGGCTCTGCGACGATTCTTAATCAGTCAGTCAAGTCTCCCTTGCAAAAAAGTTGTTTACGCAAAAACTCAATTTTCGTTCAATTGTCATGAGAGCTATAAGTTAATATAGTCTGATTGTGAACAACTTAAATCAAACGGTATAAAGTAAAATAAAGATCACAATTGCTGAATTTGGATGAAGTATAAGTATAATAAAAAACGTTGTTCATACTAAACTTTTTTTCATTCGATTGTTCTATGGTAGCTATATAAGAAAAAGTAGTTCAATTTGTACCAAATTTGGTTCTATGGTAGCTGTAAGAAAAAGTATTTCAATTTGTACCAAATTTGGTCAATCTGTATAAACATAGTATAATAAGACTTCGATTTGGTGAGTTTGCTCAAAATATAGTCATAAACACTGAGTTTTTAAATAAAACTTATTTTTGTACCGATTATTCCTATGGCAACTAGTAATACTAGTCTAGTATATAGAGATCAGACTTTGATAAAATTTGGTACATTTGTATAAATTATACGGACACTCAGGTTTTGTGAGTTTGATCATGAAAACAAAGATTTTATACAAAAACAAAATTGTTGACCGATCATTCATATAACGGCGGGCATTGCACAAACCAAATATACTATTTTTCAAATATAATCGATTTTGGAAAATCTTCCTCAATGGAAAATGGGGTGCTCAAAGTTATATGGACGAAAGTCTAATTTTTATCTGATCAGCTTCATACTCATTTTCAAAGCTCAACAAAACCCCTTAAAAATCACCAAAAACAAAACAATTACTCTTTTATCTCTTACGAAATTTATATATTGTTCTAGCGATTGTCTTCAAACTTATTATTAAACCTACATTCAAATGATTTTAATAGAGTTCTAAGCAATATTAGAAAATCGAACTCTTCCCATCGCCACGGGCGGATTATGTTTTTCCTAGAAAGGGTTAAAGTTATTTTTAGAGTCCCGCACAAAAAAATGATTTGGAATCATGGTAGACTTTGTGTATTTCTTACAATTGACGCAAGTTGAAAATTTCTACATTTTATTATTTATTTTAATCTAAATATTTCGACCGGCAATGCTGAGGTAATTCCAGCTAGTTTTGCTTAAAATGTGGACTCTGCTAAAGTTAAATTATATTTTTTTAACCCATTGGTAGTGAATACCCTTTGAGTTTTGGGAGAATAATACATTCGGTTAAAAATAAATTGATCAAGTATCTAAGTGCTTGGTTTGCTAGTTAAACAACAATTAGAACTATGCTTCCAAGTGGGCATTCAATGTATTTGATATGCATATGTGTTTAAATTAGGTTTGCCGCTTATCAGTAAATGGCACAACAACGAATGGAAGCGGCTGTAACGTTTAGGAACTCGCATCTATGTATGTATGTATATATGTATGTGCTTGACTCAGAAAATCGCATTAAAGTTTAAGCTTTAAAATGTCAGCTGTGCATACCGATAATGAGCTTTAAGTTCATTGCAAAGAAAGGAAGACATTTTAAAATTGATTTGAATGTGCATACATATGTATCTTATTAATGTATGTGTGAGTATTCCCTATGGCATGCTTAAAACTGTTGATTAATAAAATTAACACTAGGTGCGCCCAGGCTTTACAAAGAGACCAAGACCTTACAAAAACAATTTGGGGGTCTAGACTAAGACAGACACAAATATAAATTACAATTGTAGTAGCTCAAATTAGTACAACACCAACACATCGAGCTTTTTGTAGTACAAGGGAAAGTTGTTGTTACAGAACTCTAGTAAGAAACCTCCGCCCCCTCTAATGGAATACATCCAGCACGAAAGCACGAAAATTTCAGTTGTTATTGATAATGTAATAAGAACTTGTCGGTTTTTTAATTGGCTTAAAGCAATAAAACAGCATGTTACTCACCGTTTTTTCTTTTTTTTTTGTAATTAAGATGAACCTAGGTAGCTCGAATGTAGGGCGGAAACGATGAACACGGGGTTCAGGGAGTGTATGTGTACACAATATACACTGTTTAACGTTTTATTGTGTATGTTTGTATCGTGGGTACTTGTTTATATTTTCAATCGCGCACAGTCGATAAAAGCACTGCTTATGCTTATTCACAATTCAGCACAAGCATATAAATGCGGGCTAATATAATTAGTACCAAAAATGTACATATAGTATAAATTGCAAAGACGAAAGCTGGTGGCAGTAAGCAGAAAATTTCTTTTGCGTTTTCTTGTTTGCAAATCTAACAACGAGTTGTGTGATGTTACCTAGTGATGTAAGATACTCGATATATCGATATTCAATTATAATTGATTACTATCAATAAGAAAACAGAAAACATTTGTTGTTTTCTTAATGTTACTATCTATGGTTGTATCTCTTCGGGCCCCCTAGGTAAAACCGCCTTAAAAAATCGAGATGTGATTATAAGTGACGCATTTTGATATTGTGACCCAGCAGTATCGGGATATGCAGGATAAAATATAAAAATTCATGTTTGATATACAGGTATCGGAATAAATACTCGTACGTGGAATATCGGTAAGACATCGTATGAAGTGTATGATTGTCTTATAGTGTTGGTAAGTATCGTGGACTAAGTGGAGCTGCCATACTGTTCGATAGTTTGATGGTTTTCAAGGCGCTCAAATTTGATTCAAGCTTAAGTTGTATGCTGTACTTCATCCTTCAATGAAATGAAATTAGGAGATCGTTCCTCTAGCACCTATTCATTAAATAATCTGAGAGGCGTTTGTGCCAAGTTTTTTCTCGAAGTTCTAAAACTGAGAGCCAAGATTGGATAGAAACAGACAGATAAACAGACGGATTAGACTGTATCGGCTGTTGACGCTGATGAAGAATATATCGACGCATTTCCGCGAATGTATCGTATGTCGCTTTTTTTCGAAATTGAGATTTTAATGCAAAATTGTTAGGCACCTAATGTCTCATTACCCTTCAAAATATTATATCTGAAAATCCTATAGTTCCGATAAAAATTATGTTTCAATTTTATCGTATGTTATAGTGCTTTTCAATGTGCGCGCGAAGTTATCGTATGTCCATACAAATTTTGAATCTTTCATACGAAATCGTAATGTATGGGCACCCAGCGAATGGCCGACACTTATTGGAAATGCTAGAACAAATCCAACCGGCTATGAATGTACAGAATTACAGTACACAGACTTTAAAAACTGGAAACTTTTTTCAAACTCTTTATTTAAACATAAAACATTACATTTAAGTAAATTACGTATCGCTGTTATTAAAAAATTCCCATTATCAATAGTATTATATTATGAATATTTTGAAAATTCGAAGAAGTATCTTTTTAATTTGTCTAATTTCACCCAAACCATAATATCATTATATAATTGTAAGCTAAATATTTCTAAGAAAACATTTGATGATCTTAATAATTTATGTAAGCAAAATAGTATACCTCCCAAATACCACAATGAATATAAAACTTTGACATTCTTCGAAAGTATTAGATTGTTTAACCGAAACAGATAAAGACGATGATATTTTAGTTAAATTTTTCATAAATATATTAAAAATATTTTGTTATAATGTTGTTAATGAATAAAATTTCTAATGTTTATTTAGCATAATAAATAAAATTTTAGTATCGTATGTCGCACGTTGTGCGCAAGGGTATAAAAACAAAGAGTGCGAAATTATCGTATGTATTAATATTCTTATTTTTTCATGAAATGGCGCCTTTAATGACAAAAATTATGTTTTCATTCGTTATTATAGCTAAAACCACGAAACCTTAAAAAATATTAAAAAAAAAAATATTACCGTGATTTTCTCATTCCTAAGAGATTAAATCAAAAAAAAGCTTCTCCTGTAAAATTAAACTGTAAAAACATACGATACATTCGCGGAAATGCGTCGATATATACTTTGTGTGAAACGTCTCCATCAATGTGTTACACATTTCGTGATTATTATACTCTCTGCAAGAGTATAAAAACTAACTGGTGCTGCCCACTCCAAAATTAAGATTACAATTTAAATAAAAGCACTTTAAAATTTTTCCGTTTGTGGACGTAGATTTTCTAAAATCGTTGACCCACACGCCTAATGATTTTATGTGTGGAGCTTTAAAAATTAGCTTGAATGAAATAAATAAATAGGGTTAGTAAATTGTTTCAACAGAAAATATATGTATGAAAAAAATGAATTTAGATCAAACGTCAAATCATATTAATAACGTATTTTGCTTCCTAAGTCAACAATAAACAACCTACAATACAAGAGCTGCGTTATGAGGAGGGTCATTGCCAATCCCAAGAAAGAGCATGTGGTGTCATGGCTATACAACACGTGATTCAAACAAATAAATACATATGTACATACTAAGAGATTCATGCTGCAATTCGTTGTTTTTTGTATATTTTTAATATTATCTTATTTTTATTTATGACTGACTCATTAAGACCCAAGTTATCTGGACCCCTGGCAATTGCTGCAGTCCTACCTGCAACTTCTTATAAGCATACGATTAATTACGTAGGCATTTTAAATGCTTTAATGTATGTATGTACTTCTTATCACCTGGCCATTGTTCGGCTTATGCGGTAAATTTTTTAAAATTTGATTTTGAACTGGCGCCAAATTCAAATCTGCGTCGAAAGCGAGAATTTACGCAGTACTTATGTCCAAAACGAGTGATCTTTTCCAACACTTTTCAGAAGCAGTGACTACTTCTGTCGTGAGTAGCAACCATCGGAACACTACTTTTGCCGATGGTTCCCGAATAATCGTCGATCTAAACACGGTATTAATTGTACACTTGCCTTGCTGTCCAGCACTATTATACCGCACGTGTTCTATTTGTTATTTTACTATTAATATGCAGTAATGTTTGTCAACGAAGTAAACGATGTGAAAATCTACAACTTAAGCGCCGGCAAATCGGTGCCAGATGTAAGTACTCTTTCCAATTCCTAATTCACAGAAAAAAATTAATGTGTGATTCTTGTAGTGGCTCACCGATCGCCGTAAGCGCTCACAACTGATGAAAAAGGTCGACTCGCGACGCCAAATCGAGTTAATACAAGACTTTGACATGCCCGGCGTGTGCACGAGCATACGGATGAGTCCAGATCAGCAATTTATACTGGCCACGGGCACGTATAAGCCACGAGTCAAATGTTTTGAAGTGTCCAATCTATCCATAAAGTTTGAGCGCTGCTTCGATTCAGAAGTCACAACATTCGAGGTGATTAGCGATGACTACAGCAAAATGGTGTTTCTTCAATGCGATCGCTATGTGGAAATCCATGCGGCACATGGACGGCACTACAGACTGCGTATTCCGCGCTTCGGACGCGATATGAAGTATCATAAACCGAGCTGTGATATGTATATTGTTGGCGTTGGAAGGGTAACTAATGGAAACTATTGATTATGTCTTTAATTAAACAATCCCTTCGATAGGATATTTATCGACTAAATCTAGAGCGTGGTCAGTTTCTACAGCCGTTTGAGACAGACGCCAGCTGCCTGAATACCTGTGAAGTGAATCCCGAGCATCATCTGCTGATAGTGGGCACTAAAGAAGGTACAGTCGAGGCTTGGGATCCGCGTACCAAACAACGCTGCGCCACTTTAGATGTTGCAATCAAACTGCCTGGTGTCAAGGAGTTTCCGTCAGTTACTGCGCTCAAATATCGTAATGGACTACACATGGGAGTTGGCACTGCTTCGGGGCATGTGTTGCTATATGATATAAGGGCTCGACAACCACTGTTGATCAAAAATCATCTAAACAAACTCCCCATCAAGCGATTGGCTTTTAATCCGGCACAAAATGCTGTCTACAGCTTGGATGAAGCTACGCTAAAGTTGTGGGACGAGCAAACAGGCAAACAGATAGCCTATGTGGAGTCTACCACTGCCTTCAATGACTTCTGCACAATACCTGAAACGGGTATGTTCTTTCTGGCACAGGAGGATGTAAAAATGTTGACATACTACGTGCCCGCTATGGGGCCAGCACCGCGATGGTGTTCCTTTCTTGACAATCTCACCGAGGAGATTGAGTCGGAGGTTGTGGAAAATGTATACGATGATTATCAGTTTATCACACAAAAAGAGCTTGCTGAACTGGGCCTTGAGCATCTAATAGGCACCAATCTAATTAGGGGCTACATGCATGGGTGAGTCAAATAATTTTAATTCTTTACTAAACATCACGAATTCTGCTTAATTGGGTTGTTCAACTGCAGTTACTTCATGGACGTGCGGCTATACAACAAGGCAAAGGCTGTGGTGGAGCCGTTCGCCTTTGATCGCTTCCGCAAGGAGAAAGTTCGCCAGGAGATTGAAAACGAGCGCAAGTCACGTTTACAAATTGAATCCAAGCTGCCAAAGGTTAACAAAGAGTTGGCACTTAAAATTATGGACGAGCAGGCGAATCCCTCAAATAGTGCTAAACAGCGCAATATGCCGAACTTGCTGCAGGACACGCGTTTCAAAGCTATGTTCGAAAACAGTGACTTTGCAGTCAATAAGGCGGCTGAGGAATATCGTCTTCTGGCGCCAGTACTCAATCGCCTGGACAAGTCTAAGGCCAAGGAACTAAAGCAACGTGTCGAGGTTGCGCGTGTCGCTGACCTTCACGCGGAGGAAGCACAAACGCGCGAGGACAGCGACAACGATGAAGATCTGTTTGGCTTCGAGAAGAGCGATGATGAGGCGAGCAGTGGTGACGAAGCCTCCTCGGACGATGAGGACAGGCGAGAATATGTAAAGGAAATGAAGGAGGCCTACCAGCAAGCTAGACGACAGCGTGACGAGGAAGATGCCCAACAGGAAGAGGATGAGGTTCAGGAACCTGATGGACTGGATGATTATGCGGCGCCTTTAGCAAATGGAAACAGTAACAAGACTCCCACGAATGAAGCACACTTCAAGCTTACGGCTCTGGACAAACACCAAGGCAACAGCGACTTGCAGCGACGTATCAAGCAGGTCAGCCTACAGGATCGTGTGCGCGTCATGTCCAATTTGGAAGCTAAAGTGACCAACGTCGGCCGTTCCTTGGGAAATCGCCAGATGACTTTCGAAGTGAACAGGGAAAAAAAATCAAAGCACTTAGCAAAGAAACGCGAAGCGGATCTGAAAAAACATCGAGATGAGCGGAGAGGCATCGTTAGGCCAATAAAATCACTTAAATTGAAGAAAGTTAACTTTAAGTAGGAGTTTGTAATCAATTTTTTTCACATAAAGTTTGTATATATGTAACATTCAATACATATAATTTCTGCAACTTAAATATCTTCATTATTTAAATCGGTAACTCTTATGACAAAATCCTGCTCAATTTCCAATTTAGTGTCTTCCATATTCAGTAACTCTATTGGTTGTAGGTCAACAAATTCCAGTGGACTTATATCGAAGTCACTATATTCATTACTCTGCTGATATTTGAGAGAATTGGATTCTATGCTTATATCACTATCGGATAAGTCAACAGCTTCTTCAGACATCTTGTTAACTTCGTACTCCTGGTGAGCATCACTTACTTCTACCTCCTTCATTGCTAGATCATCGTTTTCACAGTCTGAATTTTCTTCTAAAGGTCTGGACCGGCAAAGTTGCTCAGATTCTAAAATTATGGTGGATAGTTTTGTAATTATTCCATAATACGGCAATCAAAATACCTGAATCCTGTCTGGGCCCATTCATAATTAAATGTAGCAGCGCTTCTGTTACGGGTCCTGTGCGAGGCTCCTCCATTTTATCGAAGTACAGTTGAAAAAACTGTTCTGCGTTGCGCAGCTTCAAAGGGGTCTCCGGTTTTCCTGTTTGTGTGCACGCCAACAATGCTGATTGCTCTGCTCCCATATTATTTAATTAATTAGAAACTGAAGAAAATATCCTCTTTCGTCCAAAGCTTGCTAAGATTCTTCATATGCGAAAGTCGATTTAGATTACATAATACTTTGTACATAAAAGTGTCAGTTTGAAGTCTAATTTCTTAAAAAGCAAATTTTGGGAACAATAAAGAACTATTTATAGTTAACGCAATCAATCCCCATTTTAAGGCCTGTCAACATTATAAGTTATAATTTTTGCACCTGTCAGACTCTTGAATTCTTTATTGAATTTTCCAATTGAAATTGAAATTTTTTTTTTTGTTTTGTATAATTTTTCATATTTATTGGCAGCTTAAAGTAGTTGTACATATTTTTCAAATTGCTTATATAACTATAAATCATTTACATCATTATGAAATCGAGAAAGAAATAAATACATATATACAATTACATTTGAATTAGAAGACAATGCTTGGCATATTAACCTAGAATGAGGTTGTTGTTGCTAAATATGTACATACATTCAGTTATCGAATTTCAACTTGACTAGAGGACGTTACGATGCAGTAAGTCCTGTGGGTGAAATTGAATGGATTAATGTTACTAAAACTGGCAAATGTATGTGACAAAAGGCATCTCTGACCCAACTGCCAAGTCGAACCAGCCTTGTCCTGTCCGTCTGTATCAGCGCGTCGAGCTAGGAGTCCAAATTTGAAATGTAGCTTCTGTATACCATACGCAGATAAAATTTGTTTTAAACTTTACTTCGCCCCGCAAACAAATAAAAACGATTTACAGTAACAACATTTGATTTGGCGTGTATGATTATTGGGTGACTTGTAAGCTATAGCGCAAACTTTAATCCAATCGGATAATAAATTCTGAATTTTTGAAGAAACAATTTTCGTTATCTCGACCAAACATCATATAAAATGATCTGCTGGTTTTCAATGTCGTTAAATTGCTTCATATGTGTGTTTGAAGTTGTGTTTGCAATTTTCAGACCGGGAGCAGTGTGTCTTGTAGTCCAGTATACTCGACTATATATATAGATGTTTTTTGGTAGATTTTTATAAAGTTCTTGTACTACGCAAGCAACTTAGGGAATCTTTGTATTTGAGTTTATTAAGTCTAGTCAACATTTAGTTGTTAAGTTATTGACATAATGTTGGTCACTAAAATCTTCAAGACGTTATAAGATATATATATATGTATATATATTCCTGTATCCATCAAATTTAAAACTATTTTTCTTAAATACCGCCTGTAAAAGGTCTCTCAAAGCTTAAAGCTTACAGTTTATCTTCTCTCTGCGGCTAGCTGGTGTTAACTTTTGACTAAAGCTTAGCTCTGACCAGTCTGTGTGTTGCTATTTCTTGATAAAGCTATTGTTTATTATAGTTTATGCGAATCGGCTCGTGGTTGGCTTTATTTTTTTGGTATAAATGGGGAGCCGTTGTAGAATTTTCAGTTCATTTCAAGTTTTACTTTTGTGCCGTGTAGATTTGTCCTCAAGTGGTAGGTAACGCATTAGTATACTTTGTTTAAGTAGTGTGCAGTGCCATAAAAACAAACAACAAAATAATTAGGACTTTGGATAAAAAAAAAATGAATTTGAGCTATTATATTTAGAAATCGGAACGTGGGTAGAAGTTTATTTAAATTAATTGTAAACTTGATGGCATTGCATTGCTTTGTTCGTACTTCAATTGAAGAAAATAGAAACTTTTATGTCTAGTACCTATTTAATTTGAATGAAATTTACTTAATTAGTATAATTATTGAATTAAACAATGGTTACTATGAATATTTTGATATTTTAAGGTAATAGCGTGTTTCAAGCTTCAACGAATTTAACTCAAACAACTGCAGAATTTTCCAACCATTACAAAATTCGATAATTGAGGTAATTAATAGGAATACGCCAATCTCATGTGAATTTATTTAAACAAATAGCGTAACCGGTTTCATAAAAGCCCATAAATATACAAAATACATCAAAGACAACGGAGAAAAACTGACAAAACGCCGACGCCAACTTATCCAATGCTTGAACTATGGCATATAGCATCTTATGTACCTATGTATGTATATACATACATAGATATAGTACATAGTATATGTAGAAACATTAGAGCTTGGGGCTAGGCTCAGTGGTAAAGTACCTCGACAAACTGGCTTGACAATTGTGTGTTTTTTGGGTCTTATGCATTGGCAAGGTCTTTGGATGCTGTTCAAATTGAATGCTTAACTTGTCGGCTAATGAACTGGTAGTTTTGAAAATGATCAATCGAATAACTAATGTTACCTTGAACTTGAGGTGATTAAACTTCAATTAACCTAAAGATGTATTCTTTTCAGGAAATTATGTGATCAGTTACAACGTTTTCAAATCAACTTTTCATTGTCCACACAATAAATTATATGATTTCTACGTTGCTCAATTTGAAGTTAAAGATAATAGAGTCGGACTTTAATGAAAATGTACTGAAACCGGTTTTCAGATTTTATATAGTCCAAAAACCAGTTCTGTGATTATTTCTTAGCCAGTTTTAATCAGCATGCAAATGCAATTTGGCCAAATTGATAATTACTTCGTTATAAATAATACCTACAAATGTACATACGTGTGTCTTCATTCTCACACTGTTTGAAATGATTTAGGAGTGAGGCGTGCTTGAATTCTTTAATTTTACGAGAAGGTTTGGTTGGTTGAACCCAATTTGCCGGTATATACATAAGTAATATGATATCGGTTAGGAACAAGCTCCAAATTTCAAGGCTAGCTGCCATAAAACTAAACAAACAGCGTAATCAACTTGGCGTTGACAAACTGCATATACGGAGTCTGGTTTTCAATCCATAAGAAATATAATTTGCATATGAAGAAAAAATAATATAACTCACATGTAGACAGACGACGACTAAATCAAGCTGGCCAAGGGCAATGCTTTGAAAAAATAAAACAAAATTCAAAAAAGTATCAGTGTAAATGTGATTTTAGAAATTAATCAAAAAAGCGCTTGCTTTTAGTTAAAAATTAAAATAGATATTAAATAATTAAATAAAATCGACAAAACTTAGCCATTTCATTTCGTTGTCAAGCCTCAGTATATGTATTTTGTTAACATTTACATTTCATTTTACCGAAGTAAAGAACTTAAAAACAACAAATAAGAACTTTGAAGATGAAAAGTTGGCAGGCTAGGGTGTACACCAACATGAATACCAAAGCTGAGTGTCGGAAAAATTTTGAGGATACGACTCAGCTTTCAAAATTTAAGAGATGTTGGTTTATATCGAGTTGCGGCGGTGTCGTTGAAAACAGATCTTAACAGCTTATCTGCGCATAGTTAATACCAACAAGTCTGGGTTATGTACCACTAATAATAACTTGGGTTTATACGGACTGAAAGACTACCTAATGAAAGAGTAAATATAATTAAAATTCCAATCATTAAATTTTAAAAATATTTTCCAGAAACATTACATAAGCAGTCGTGTTCGTTCTCATTTTAGAATACTTTTCTTTCGTTTTTACTCCCTGTCCCCATAAAGTGGGTAAAAGGCGGTATTAAATCTCTGCAAATGTACGCAACAGAAAGAAGATAACATCTCCAACCTCATTTAGTATATATTTTCTTGATCCATATAAATATTCGACTCGATTCCAATTATAGGAGCTAGAGACACCAAATGGAATGTAGATTCGTGTATAGCAGACAGGTAAAGTTTATTTCGGATTTCAGATATTCCCACCTATCCGCACCTACGAAAATTGTTAAAGTCGTTTTACAGCAACAATTTTAAAGATATAGTCTTGGGATTCAGCATGTATGTATAATACTTGGGTCACTCCTAATCAACTGTAAGAAAATTCAATCGCATAATAAACACGGAAGTTATTCAATAAACACGATTTAGTAGTGCAGAGCGGGGGAAAGCATATGTATTGTCGTTAAACATTAAGCATTTGACTAAATAAATATTCAACATTATTGTAAGGGGGAGGGTTAGACTGGGGACGTTGGGTGTTATACGAGTCGGTTTCGAGATACCGGTTCCGGTTTTTGCAGGTGCTGGATGATAGAATTCTGGCTAGTGAGTTGGAGTGCCGCTGTAGCCTGAGTTTGTATCGCATGTTGTGCAGGTTAATCTACGAGCATATGGGGACTTTTCGTATATCTGGAGGCGCCAGCAATTCTACGGATGATCTTGCTTTGGGTGGATTCTATGTATGGAGTAATTGACAGCGCACCCTCATGGTGCAATGCCATACGCCATAGCAAGCCGTAGAAATATTTTGTACAATCGCAGCTTGTCATTGAGGCTAAGGCAGTATGCTTGCCTTGTTTTAAGCAGCAGCAGCAACCTGTAAAGAAACAAGTAAGAATTCTATAGTCCAGTATACCCGACTGCACAACTCTCTGTAACTAGGTCATAAATAACCGATCGCATCTTAGAACACTTACACACACAAATACACAAAGACGCACACACACAAGCGACAACACAGTGGTGACTGTGCGGCTTCTTCCTCCCGCGCTTCCGTACTGAATCTTGTTTGTTGAATAGCTTCCGTGTTTATTATCCGATCAACTTGCAATTTAAACATTAGAGTGTTTAAAGTATTCTACGTGCCAAATCCCAAAGCAATATCTTTACAATTGTTAGTATAAAACGTTTTTATTGTATACCGGAGGAACGGGAGGAGATATCTGAAATTGGAAGCAAACTTGATCTGCTTGTGGTATACAGGAACTTACATTTCAAATTTGGTGTCTCTAGCTCTTATAGTTGCTGAGATCGATGCGTTCATCCGGGCAGACAGACGGACATGGCCAACTTGAAATCTCATATGATACTGATCAAGAATATATATACTTTATAGGGTCGCAGATGTCTCCTTCTGCCTGTTACATACATTTGCACAGATTTAGTACCCCCTTTTACCCATTTTATGGGTACAGGGAGTAAAAGCTGAGCATAGAATAAAGAAGTTCGGATAGCCATGGCTATATCGGTTATATTCTCTAAAGTTTATAAGATAAAAACAAACAAATACGAATAAAAATATGTTTAATTTTCTTACCTTACAGACGCTATGCTGAAATTGCTCCTGATTTCCGCCACCTGTTTGGCTATTACTGTCAACGCATACTCCGACGGTGCTCCAAAGGCCGCCTGCGGTGACCTGACACCGCAGCACGGAGCTGAGTTACAATCCAAAAAGCCCCCATATAGTTTGTCTGGCCCCTCGCACGTCAATGGCGATCAGAAGCTATCGCTCTCTTTGGGCGGCGATGAGTTTTTGGGCTTCATGATTCAGGCGCGCGATGGTCAGAACCGGGTGGTGGGACAGTTCGAGGTCGTAGACACGCAGCACTCCCAGACGGTAGACTGCTCTGGACCAAAGGTAAAACAGTGAATGCTTGTACCGAATTGAACGCAAATAACAAACTTCAAATATTGCAGGATACACTTACCCATTTGAAGGCTATCAAAGGCAGCCCGCTGAGCGGCCTCAAATTTGACTGGATTCCACCAGCAGGTTACAAGGGAAATGTCAAATTTATGGCTACTGTGGTGCAAACTGGATTTGTTTATTGGGTGGGCCGTGTCACTAAGGACGTTCTTGTGGAGTAAATGATGTGTTCTCAAAATTTGTCAAATTTATTTTAACACTTTTGATTTTCTGATTGTTTTGTTTATTGGTCCATTTGAAGGCTAATGGAATCCTTGTGATACATTTTTCATGATTAATTTACATATGTTTGAGTTTGTTTTAACAGTCAATCACGTACCAGTACCACTTACCACATACGAGTGGAAAACAGTATTTTTTGCAATAAAGTCAAATACAAAAAATTAAAAAAAAAATCAACCTTACTAATAACATAAACTAAGTTATGTGTTTAGGTACTCTTCAACACTTATTGCTTGTAAAAATCACTTCCAAATAGTTATTCGCATAGATAATAGTTTCGGCGTCATCGGGACATGAATTATGCAGCGGCAATATCTCGCGATACGGGTTTTCCGTACAATTATAGATGCGTTTTACGGAAATTGCGTGACTTCTGGCCAGCACATTAACACACGTAATGTCCGAGCGTGACTGCATCTTTGTGGGCGAGGTAAAACAAATGGGCACACCATAGGTGTAAAGAGTCTCCAACAGACAGGAACGCCAATCGTAATCACCTTTCTCCGTCATCTGCACAGCATGTCGATATCTTTGTTCCACCAGACCTTCAGTGATGTTGTCTACGTCAGCAAAATCGGGATTGTAAATTATAATGAGCACTGGATCTACCTTATACGTCTTGGAAAAGCGTTCAAAAGTCATTGAAAACCAACGCTTGACAACTTTGCGTTGGCGGCCCTGTAAAGATGTTTTATGTTTTTCATGAGTGAGTGCACAATAAAAGAGTATATTTCTGCTAGCCCATTTAGACAGCTATATTGATACGTTCTTACTTCTTTTCATGATCATGTTAGCGCTACCTACCAATTTTAATCTATAGACTAGCTGGTTTTGCTGCAACGTTGTCGGGCGAAGTATTTTGATTAAGAATAATTATGTTTAATAATGCATACTTGCGCCAATTATAAGACAATTTTCCCACGCGTGGGGTATGAATTTTATTATATCGCTTGAAAAATTACTTTAAAGCTGATCTAACAAAAAACAGATGCCCACATAATTGAGCTTGACTCGTATTTCCCGCAAGGTACATTTTTAAAAATCGATTAACACTCTTTTAAATAATATTTTGGTAGAATTTTGAAAATGAGTTAGAAGCTAGAAAACGTAAAACATCCGTCACAAGATTTCCACTTATTTTGCGTCCCTGGGGTTGAAATATGTACCATCGATGATTGCAGACTCGTATATTTGTTTCTTGCTTTAAAAATAATTTAAAACGAATTCCAGAATAACCAAGAAACTTAAATTCCAGATTTTCCCATAAATTAAACAAAGATTGCTCAACAATGCCGGAAAATGTTTGGAAAATTTTTAAAAATCCTCATTTTTTCCAGAGCTTAACATAAACAAGAAAGAACTGCTATCTTCGGAGTACCGAAGCTATACACACTAGCAGGAATTAATTTTTATACAAAACTTAATTTTTGTCTGATTGCTCCAATGTGGTTCGATTTTGATAAAAATTTTAGGAAACTATTTGAAGTTTAATAAAACTCTCATTTAGATTGTACAATATATGTATTTGTATAAACAAAAAGTTTGATATAGTGAAATAGTGGTTCGATTTTGACCAAATTTGGTCAGATTGTATAAACTATTTAGAGACTCTGCATGGAAAAGTTTGGTAAGGATACCTTTATAAACAAAAAAGTTTTTCATACAAAAACATTGTTGTCGACCGCTCTTTCCTATAGCAGCTATATGTTATAGTGGTCCGATCCGACCGGCTCCGACATATGTACTACAATCAGAAAAAAGAAGGGTCTGTGCCAAGTTTCATCACGATAGCTTTAAAACTGAGAGACTAGTTCGCATAGAAACAGACGGACATCGCTATATCGACTCGGCTTTTCATGCTGATTTAGAATATATATACTTTGTTGGGTCGGAAACGTCTCCTTCTGACCATTACAAATTTCGAGACAAAATTATAACACTCTCTGCTAGGGTATAAAAATAAAATCACACGTGGTAGTCATGGATTTCGTTTCTTATCATATCGGGTTTAAGCTTGGTTTCAAGAATCTACTCAGTAAATTAATCTGTTAGTACTTCATAGTTTTTGGAAAATGTAGAAGATTATGAGAAGAGGCCAGGCTGGGTAGTTAGTCTAAGTGCCAGGAGTGCTCAACACTTCTTATGGTAGAGCAAACAGCAATACATATGTATTTACAATAAAACAAAATGTTTACTCCCTGTACCCATAAAATGGGTAAAAAGGGGGTATTGGATTTGTGCAAAAGTATGTAACAGGCAGAAGGAGACATCTCCGACCCTATAAAGTATATATATTCTTGATCAGTATCAAAAGAGATTTCGATTTGGCCATGTCCGTCTGTCTGTCCGTCTGTCCGGATGAACGCGTCGATCTCAGCAACTATAAGAGCTAGAGACACCAAATTTGGAATGTAGGTTCCTGTATACCATACGCAGATCAAGTTTGTTTCCAATCTCTCATATCTTACCCCGTTCCCCCGCAAATCGATTAAAACGTTTTACAGCCACAGTTTTAAAGATATCGCTTTGGGATTTGGCATGAACACTACTTCGGTCATTCTTAATCTACTGTGCAAATTTCAAGTCGATCGGATAATAAACACGGAAGTTATTCAACGAACAAGATTCAGTACTGGAGCCAAGGGGGGAAGAAGAAGCACAGCCACGACTTAAAATGCAGCGCGCTGTGGCTCGCGTGTGTGTGTGTGTATGCTTTGTGTATGTGTGCGTGCATGTGTAAGAGAGAAACATATGATTGGAAGTTTTAGAACTGGGTACAGGGAGTTTCGTAGTCGGGTATACTCGACTAGAGCATTCTTACTTGTTTTAATTTGTACACTGGTAAAAATATCAATGTACTCCAAGGTTTTAGGTCGTCGTAAACCAAAAACGACTTTTAATATTGCAACTAACTTTTCTCTTTTGGCACCTGATACCTACCAGCAAAGCAATCTGAATGAAATATCCTAAAATGTCTTTCAATATTGTACTCAGGGTTCGTCTGAATTACTTGGAAAACTATTAAGCATTGCGCCTTTTCTTTCACATACAATAAGTTGTCATAATTACTATTTTCAACTTAAAACAACCACCGTTTTTTCTAGGTAATTCTCATTGCCAACTGCAAATTTTTTTCTGATGAAATGGCGGGTTAGACACAATCAAAATCTGAGTTGAAGAACTCTGAAGGCAAATAAGGGGGAGAAGAAGCAATGCAGACGAGCTTGTGTGTGTTTCGCTTTGGTTAGCGCGTGTATGTATTTGAATGCTCAGCCTATGGCTAGGTGCATTACAAGAGAGCATAAGAGTATAGGACTTCGCCGCCACTGATTTACTCCATCTGTTCTTCAACTTTATTACCTGCAGCTCAAACGTCAACACTTCCTCGCCACCTGCAGGCTGGAGTGTGTGTCCAATGAAGTACAAATCCAGTTGGCCAACATTTTTATATTGCAGAAAGAAGAACTTTAGATGCATTTGCTCAAAGTAGCGTCGATGGATCTCCCTGGCACCGACAACATAAACGCTGAGAATCTCATGCGGCGCTGGCGTAAACGAGATATGGGAAAGCGAAAAGCAAATGCTGCCAATGCCGCTAAACGAGGAGCATGTGGCAAAAGATTCATAATCCCTGAATGAGCGCCATGACTTGTTTTCAATTTGTATGCCTGTAGCATTGTAAAACGCTTCGGTTAAATGGCTATGCTCCAGGACGCTGCTCTGCTTAAAATGCACCACATCGAGCTTGCTGTCGAATGATCGATAGGGACAATAGTAAAAAGCTAATGTCTGGCACACTGCTGGCGTGTGATTGCCTCGATCCAAGCGGCGATGCTCCGTCGAGCAGTAGGCAACGGCCGCACAACCCGTGCACGCAGTCAGGGGGTCCAGGCGATAGCAGACCACACAATAGCCGGGATAGCCAATAAGTTCACACTCGCGTCGCGTCAATATACGTTGCAGCTTGATACGTATCGTGAGCATTAGCTGTGCAATAGTCTGCTGCAGTTGACCGCGTCCAGTAATGGGGCCATTTAGGAAAAGCGGATGTTCGATGTTTTGAGTCTTTTGTAAATCAACCAGAGCCCGGCAAAACTCCCTGTGCTCTTGATCCTTAACCAAATGGTTCAAACTGCAGTAGCGTTGCAGCTTACAACCTCTGCAGAGGATATTTGGTGTGATTTCCTCCTGCTTTTTATGACCAATATGCATATTTGTAGGGCCGGCGATAATAGACATCTGCCGTTGCCGTTCTCTTTGTTCCTTCTGCAATTCGAAAACTTTATTGCATATGCAAACGTAGCACTGCAGCGATGATGCAAACGCCAATCCATCATTATTTGATGACGCTGACATATTTTTTGCTAAATTTTTCACGAATTTAAATGCAGCGTTGACTTGCGCGCTAGAGAATGTAAACAATATATACAGGTCTGTTATGCACTTGCAGTGTTGCCGGATCTTATTAAATATAACAAGATGGCACATTGTTTTAAACAGCTGTTTGGGAAACATATTCAGCGAGTAAAAATTATTGTTAACACATTACTTTATTATTGACTGTAAATATACACACAAAAACACTTTAAATATGCTGCGCCACCTGGTGCGCAGTTTCGAAAATGTTCTTAAGCTGCACCTCCACTCAACAACACACGCAGCGCCTCTACTAACAACAGCCACACGTCGCGGACTGTTTACACAATATGAATACGAGGGTTATCCAAGATCAAATAAGCCGGTGCTGGGTGCCTCGGCAAAAATCAGCAGCCAAGCGACGCCAACTGGCAGTGAGGTGGACAATGAGTATGTGCCGTATCGATCAGAACTGGAAACGGGCAGCCGAGTCGGCGTATTAATTGATGCGCTACGCGAGCGTTTTCGACTTACAGATAACGAAGTGCAGCGCATTGTGAATGACGAGCAAGTGCATCGCATCTATCGCAGTCGCTGCCTGATACAAACGATAGATACTCTGCAGCTTGAGGGTGTCACTAAGAAGAGTTTTGTGGAATATCCCTGGCTGCTAGCCTTAGATCAGAGTAAGTATAATTTTCAGTCTTAGATCATTCACGAACTTTGTGTACCATAGAAAGTATCTTCCATAGAACGTCTGGAGCTCAAGCTGCAGTTGATCAAATCGATGCACATACGTGACTTTAACCACTTTGTGCCCTTTCTGCGACTCACGCTGCCACGCTTGCGCAAGCTGGTGAGTGCATTGAATGCGGAAACCAACGACATACCGCAGAAGAATCGCGTTTACTACATTAGCGAGAAACTGGAAGTTAGTCCAGAGATTGTAACCAAGTATCTTTCGAAACGACTGTTTATTTTGGAAATGCCATATGAAATGTTTGAGAAGAACTTGCAGCATATGATTCACTACAACGTGTCGCCCATTAACATACTGAAGGACCTATGGGCCTTCCGATATACGCCTAAATCTGTAGAGTTGCGTTTGGAGCGCGCCAAGCGTGCCAAGAAAGACAAAATTATGCCTTGGATGGTGCGCTGCCCGGAGCCCATTTTGCAGCGGTAAGACGTATCTTTAATTTAGTTTGAGTCAAGCTAAAACTTAATTTATACAGTACACTAAAGCTTTCGCTGGACGAGCTCCAGGTGTTAGGTAATTTCTCCACTGTTGTGGAGTATCTGGCGCATCGTCTGGGCTTCAGCTTAAGTGAGACCCGGGCCATAATGGACAAACATCCCCAAGTGCACACAGTGCGCGTCACAAAAGTAAGAAGTGATTCCAAACTATCTAAATATTTAATAAGTAATTTGTTCAACAGATCAAGGAGGTCCTCGATTACTTACTAAATGAAGCAAAGTTTACGCGCTTCGAAATTGCTCAAGTGCCGCGCATTTTGTGTCATAGCTTAAAGACCACACAGCTTCGTATGGAGGAGCTAGCATCGCACGGCTGTCGGCCCTCATCGCTGGTGATTTTATGCCGCAGCAGGCGGGAATATGAGAAATTTTTGCAACAATGGACCAACCAGCGTGATACGCCACCTCAAGCAACAAGTAATCAGGAACTCATTAGTTAAAAAGAACCACTATATCTTATGATATGTGCAGCGACTGATTCCTCACAATTTTTGTATTGCTTTAAGGTTTAAGCGTATTCCTTGATAGTAGTTAAGGCGCATCGTTTTAAGCTCCGCGTGTTAATAAAAAGTTTTTTCGGGAAAGCCATTTAATTGTGAAATCGATTTTCCATGCATGCAACATTTTATATATTTGAAGAATTTGCGTATTTTTTTATACATAAACACATATACATAGATTAAATTTGTGAAATGTTATGCGTAATTAAATTTAAAAAATTTGCTTAGCAATCATTTGAAAACGTTTTGTGCTTAAATCGTGAATACCATTCAATAATTGTACATTAACACATAAGCGGATAGCGAATGCCTATGGAAATGTTACTGCCAAAGTGTATGGACAGACTTAGGAGCTAGAGAAGACACTGAAAACAAGCAACCATTTGAACTAATCTTAAAAATACATAAATATAAAGCCTTTGTGTAAACACTTGAATACCATTTGATGATTTGGGCGTTCTCAAAACCGCAGGATAAGCTCGATACGTTGCGAGTCAAGAGTAAGAGCTAAGAACTTTTTGACAGCTTAAAATTATCTTTGGTTGGTAGCGCGTACGTAGCATATTGTACATAAATAACTAGGTTAATTTTCTAGGTATAGATTGTACTATAGAATTAGTCGCGTAGTGTTCTACGCCGCTCCCAGGCCACCTGCATGGACCAAATGCTCAGCGGCCGCATATACCCAATAGAACGATAACGTTTTTCGCCATATAACGCCTCCGGAGTCTCATAGTTCATGCCAATGCGCTGGGAAATGGTCTTGTACATGCCGCCCGCAGTTTGAAAGGCTTCCTCGAACATGCCTTCATGTATCATAGTAGCAGCCAAGGCGTACACCACGCCCGGCCACACTTCCTCGGCCTGTATGTTGCTGTTGTCCACATGACCCGGCTTTGAAGGCTCGCTGGGATTTGCTATGAAACCATTTGCGGCGCCAATGTTGCCCTCATGGAAGCCCATCACATTGTTGTCGTAAATTCGTTTCAAAGCGGTGCGTACGTTCTCCTTGGGATAGATCTCATAGTCAAAGCCGCAGGACTTTAAATACCAATGACCACAAAGCTGATCGGCCATAATTGTATCGCGATGATTATGTGAGAGATCGAAACGATAGTAGCTACCATTCCAGAGCTTCTCCTCCAACGAATGCTTGCCCTTCTCCAATATGATCATGATAGCGCAGACAATCGTTGGGCTGATCCAAAAGTGTGGCCATTACAGACATGGTTTGCAGCGCAGCCAGCCATAATCCAGCACAATAGGCGCTTGGGCCATCCATAACCCAAGAGTCGTAGGTCTGATCCGGCATTTTTGTGTTCTCAATGAGACCATCATTGTCCTTATCATACTCAATCGTGCGCTCCATTATGGCTTTGCAGGCTCCATACATAGCCTTCAAGTAACTATTCGCATCCATCAGATATACTTTGCCATTAGTCTCATTAATGTACATGGAAGCAGATTTACGATTTTCTGTAAAGAAACAAAATTAATATCATAAATTGGGCTACTATTATTACAAAATAACTTTCAAATAACAAGAATGCTCTAGTAAAGTATACCCGACGAGAATTCCTGTACCCAGGTCTAAAACATCCAAACAAATCTTCGTTTACTTACACATAAACAAAAGCAACAGCGCACTGCAAAGCGAGTCATTTGCAGTACTGAATATAGTTTGTATAATAACTTCCGTGTTTATTATCCGAACGACTTGAAGATAGATTAAGAGTGACCCAAGTATTGAATATGCCAAAAGCCATACAAATCGTTTTTATCAATTTGCGGGGGAGTAGGAGGCATATTTGAAATCAAAAACAAGCTTGATCTGTGTCTGTAGCTCTAGAGTCTAGACAGACGCTCGCACTGCACTGCCCCAGTATGTGTTTAGGAATTTCAGACCTTTGTACGGGGTGTCGCGTATTCGGCATACTTGAACAGAGCGTCTTTACTTGTTAAAATTCTGATAAGTTTAATTATTCTTCTCAATTTATTATCCACTATTCTATTTTAATAAAATACTTGAATAAAGCGTATTTGATTCTTACTCTGCTTTTCATCCGCTGAGTTCTTGCGCTTGTTGTCTTGCGTGTACAGCTCGTACAAGCTCTCCTTATCGATGAACTCAATAGAGCTGAATTTGCTGGCACTGTCCGCCTGTGCCTGCGCTAGCTCATTAAGCACATAGTAGTCTCTGTAGACCTGTAGTACAAACTTTGTATTGAGATCCTTCCAGTCATTCACATCGTGTATGTTATAGCAGTTGATTAGCGTGAAGGGCTCTGTGATAAAGTACTATTTAAAAATCATCTACTGACTATATTTCGCCTGAGTAACTTGCCTTCATCGGGATCACCCAGATCATGTGGCACACAATTCTTGACTTTACGTGGCATCACCTTGCCATCGTAGAGCATTTTGCGAGTGTCATTGAGCTCAGCGGCAATGGCATCCTTGAAATCGTACTGCAAGCTCACTTGCAAATTGGGCCAGAGGTGAGCCAATGCTGGCGAGGCATAGAAATGCACATCGTACGTATTGTACATACGATATTCGTGACCCTCTAGATAGCCAAAACGACCATAAGCCAAGCGCGGGTCATTGTAGTCCAGCTGATTGCCTAGCGAAGAGTCACACTTGAGCCACAACGTGCCACCATCCGAGATGAAATACAGCTGATTAAATATAGCACATTTGTACCAATCGGGAAGGTCGCTGTAAATACAGATACATAAAGATATACAGTAGTTGAGCTCTGCGTTTATCTATTTTTTTATTTGAAACCTACTCATCGTTGAGTATGGGACGCTGCCAGGCATCGATAAGCCGCTCCCAGCTTGCATAGTGCTTAAGCGCGTATTCGCATATCTTGGGTCCCGACTCACCGCTATCATCAAAGTATTTGGTATAGTATCGAGTGTGGGTTTGCAGTTTACGTGGAAATACAATCTTGGGCATATCCCAAGCTAGGACAAACTCCAGCTCATGCGACGCCTGCGGTTTCAGAGCCAACTGAGCGCAGACAGCAACGCCAATGTCCTTAGCTGTATTGAGAGTATAGAATTAGATATGTGCGAGTTCAATATTTTGACTGAACTTACTTTTGAGAGTTTCTGTAGTGGGCTGCTCGTTTAGTTGACCGTGCTCTTTGAGCTGTGCCCACAGCTGCTCACCATTGCCAGCTGGATCAAACTGAGGACAACGCGTTATGCTTATCTCAGGCAAGACACGACATGCCAAATTGTAGCTGCACGGCATCTCACAGATTTTCTGCTTAATGGCCACGCCTTTGGCATTGCCTTCGCTGATTAGTTGGGACTCTGCGTTGCCCTCCGCATCCTGCTTCTTGTTGCCGGTGCCATTCTTAAACGTAAACGTTATGGATACCTTTCGCTCCTGCTCGCACACATTCTGCGCTGACCAGACAAACACAGCGCAGGGCAAACTCGACTCCTTGTAGTCGTGCGGAATCACTGGGGAGATCTGGCGACAAACCAAACGCACACCATAATGCGACAGATCGTATTCGGTCCAGGCGCGTGGATAAAGACCCGTATAGCTACACCTGCTGTCCTCGATATTGGAGTGCCAGGCACTCAGCGGCTGCCTGGGGCGGCTGCTGCAATTGGGCAGTTGACATTTAGTTTTCTGAGCTTCGGCCTCATCGACCTCGGCACCGTTATTATTTGTACTTGCTTTGGTGCTACAGATTCGAATTTAAGTTTATGTATTTTGAGATTATGAATGCAATGTTTATTAGCATAAAAATCAAAGCAAACCAAATCGAATCAAATTGCATGTCCCAAAAGCAAAAAGCCAAATTGCATTCGCAGAGCAACACAGAAAAAAGATTTTGATGAATCCATTTCCCAGTTCGCGTGTTTTGATGATGATTATAGAGGTGGTTGTTGCCGGTGTTATCAGTAAATTGTACATATATATTGTAATTTTGAGGTGCAGCAAAAATGAGAAAAAATAAATTTGTAAATTTTAAGTAAGTTTTATTATTATTATCGTTGAAACTTAGTACAAACCGGGCTACCAAAACAGTTATATTAGTGAAGAAAATGGATCAGATGAAATATTTTCAAGGACTTTACATACATTTTCAAAGATTACAATAATTCCTGAAAGAGTTTACATTAGTATAAATATGGGATGGCTACATGTTCTTTAATGTATTGATTTTGTATGTAATATTTTTATAAACATAAAAGTTTTTCATATAAAAACTTCACCTGGTTGTTCCTATGGTAGCTATATGAAATAATGATCCGATTTTGACAATATTTTGGCACCTTGTATAAACTCGGATTGGGTGAGGAGATCTTCATAGGGAAAAAAGTTTTTCATACAAATATATAGTTTTTGACCGAATATGACCTATGGAAGAAGGATCTGTGCCCAGTTTAATCACGATAGCTCTAAAACTGAGAGATCAGTTTGCATAAAAACAGACTGATATCTATTGATTGATTAAGTATATAACTACATTGTGAGGACGGAAATGTCTCCTTCAATGCGTAACACATTTGGTGACAAAATAATAATACCCTCTGCAAGGGTATCAAAATTGACCATATATATATTTTTTATATGGCGTTTAATAAAAGAGCGTTTCATTATATATAATTTAAAAACACAAAAAGGACTGGCTTTGGCGGTGAACAGATATCTTATTATTAGAATTATCCGCGTTTACCACCTCCTAGATTATAACCTCAAGCTATGAGCTTGATGGTGAATGTTCCTGACTCGAGTTGATTGGTTGTGAGGTTATGAGCCAACCGTGAGCGCTTGGCAGGGAGACTGCGCCTTGGTAGTTGCTCAAGAAATGTTCGCTTGAGTCTCCTGAGATTTGGATTGCTAAAGTCAAAATTGGTCAGAGTGTTAGCCATATTATATATATACAATTTTCTACCCAATGTCAAAATATTTTCATTATTTTTTAACACCTATTTTTTTATAACACAACAAAAATAGAGAAGCTTCAAATATATCTGTTTAAAAAGTGAGACCATTAAAATGCATTTTCACATATTCCATTAAAGATGTTTTTAACAAAATCTTAAAGAAAATATCAACTAGTTGAATATTTCAGGAATATATTATTACGTGTTCAAAAAAGTTATTTTCTTTAATATTATGCAACTATTAACATTTATCAAAAGCCACCTTTTTGAAATTAGCTTATTTCGTTTAGATCGAAAGCGGCCCAAGATTTAGCAACCGATTTCACATAGACAGATGTTTGGGATCCCGCTTTTTTTGTTGTAATTCGATGCTTTTCAGGGTGTTTATCTCTTTTGGGATTTTTTTTCAATTTTTTCATTCTTTTTATTGTTTCTGATTCATGGAATGATTCTTTGGCCTTTTTGTTTCTCCTTCTCTAGGTGTCTCTAGCGTTGGGTGGCTGAATCCAGTGCCAACATCAGCTACCACCTATACAAATTGTTTTAGGATACTCCTTATAAATGTGCTATTTAATTATTTTTGTTATTTTGTCGTTTTAAGCGACACGTTCAAGGATATTGTGATATGCGCATGACAAGAAATATTAAGTAATGTAACAAGATATCTTATGTCACATTGCACTATAAAAATCGTTATAGAGAAGTGAAAATTTAAGTTGAGACGTAACGCAAAAAAAATTGACATCACAAATTCGGTATAGTGGTATTAAAATAAACTCAAATTTGAATAAAAAGCAGTGTTTGTGAAAAGTTAGGCTGTACCCTTTTCGTTTTGGAAAAAGGGTATACGTATGGAAGACTCATACATTGCATAGAATATATATCAAGCAAGAAATAGCAAAAAGTTAAGCACAAATAAAATGATGCATAGCTTTTTAAATGAAGATGACGATTGACGAAAGAACTCTGAAAACACGACATATTGTATACTAGTATATGATTGAAAATTTCATCTTAAAAGCCACAAAACTTTCAAATATACTTGGTTGTCGTTAACACGATAATCAATATTTTTATATTTTATTTAATTATATTTATATCTTAAAGAAAGTTAGTCGTGCAGCTAGGGTTATATCTTTTATTTCCAATACATCGTCTGATAATGGACCTGGAACGTTATTATGAATATATATTCTTAATCAGCATCAACAGCTGAGTAAATTCCCTAACACATCTTCGAAATCATGCACGCATATGTATCAAGCAGTTCAGAGACACTAGAAGCAAGCAGAGCATTTTCAAATTCGGATGCGCTGCTGCTCCCTCTTCTCGGCAGTACGAAAGCGTTTATTATCCGTTACAACATTTTCACAGTAGATCAAGAGTGATCTTAGAATAATCGATGTTAAAAGTCAAAAAAGTGGATTTTACAAATTGCGGCTGTAAGCCGTTTTAATAGATTTCCGATGGTGTGGGGGGATTTGCGTATGGTATATAGAAACATTCCAAATTTGGTATTTCCAGCTCTTTTTTTGTCCCTGAGATGGGCACATTAATCTGGACGAAGAGGGCTATTGATAATGAACAAGAATATACATATATATGATACATTAGGGTCTGTAACTGCTTGTATTATATATTTGCACAGTTATTTTACTATATTTAACACATTTAATGGGTGCAGGCGAAATAGTACTTTTTCGGATGCTACTAAGCCATCCAACATCATTCACGAAATTGTTTTCCATTGTGCAAAGCTAGCAGCAAGTGTTTATGTGTATCTGTGTATCTATTTGAAAACGGGTGTTTTCTGGAGTACTCTCCACTAGGATCTAGGGTAATTTGACTAATACTTATAATATTGTTTTTCGTATTAAAGATGAGTAACTGAATTGTAAAAGTTTGGAGGCTCAGAATGTATAGTGTTGTCGAAAAGAGTTATAATAACCTAATAAAAAAATGTCAATGCCATTCCAAACTTACCTGCATTTCGAAAGCAAACTCTGAAAGATTGTACAGCCCTTGTTATCCTTAATGGTGACTATGAACTGATTGGCTTGCACGACATTGTACTCGTAGATGCCAGGACGCATTTGAAATCGACAGAACTCGCCGGCATAGCCACGTCCAATGCTGCCACCTCCAATGCCGCCAATGGGCACACCATAGATCTGCTTACCATTCTCCATATAATAGTAGTCCATGTACACCCGACGGCCTTCACGAGAGACCTTCCAGTAGTAAGCCGCATATCTGTACAAATAAAGAGAGCAAGAGGGTGAACGGTACAGTAACATGGGTGGTATCGGATTTAGGTTGCTAATGTGCCTCACTTTATGATGATGTCACAATTTTTATGAATGTTTGCCTAGCCCTAATGGGGAGTAAGAGGTTAGTGTGTCGACTTTGTACGTTGGGGGTTGTTGCCTTCACACGCATATCGAATTTTGGCCTTTCGCTCAAGTTAGCCTAACATTTTGCCAGTATCTCTTTTTGAAGGTCAGTGTCTCAGTTATGTCAAAGTCAAGTGCATGTATGGCGCCAGTCGCCGGGGTATTGTTATGGGTGTATCTACATTGGGGTGACTAGGGTCTGGGACTATAGAAATTTATTAAAACAACGCCAAACGACATTTTCGGCGTGCTTATAATCCTTTTAACAATATTGTTATACAAAATCATAATAATGTGGTAAGATTTTGATCAAATTTAAAGTACAATTATGAATTTGGATGAAATATTTTCATAAGCAAACAAGTAAGAATTGTATAGTCGAGTATACCCAACTACAATACTCCCTGTACCCAAAATTTCAGGTCGCTTTCGTACACATATGCTTTGCTGTGCTGCTTCGTCCCCCACGAGCTGCAGTCCTGAATCTTCTTTCGTGAATAACTTTCGTGTTTATTATCTGATCGACTTGAAATGGAGAGTAGATTAAAAGTGACCAAAGTATCATACATGCTAAGTCCCAAAGCTATATCTTTTAAATTGTTCGTATAAAATGTTCTTATCGAATTGCGAGGAAACGGGGGAGATATCTGAAATTGTAAAAAAAAACTTTATCTGCGTAAGGGAACCTACATTCCAAATTTGGTGTCTCTAGCTCTCATAGTTGCTGAGATCGACGCGTTCATACAGACGGACTTGGCCAAATCGAAATTTCTTTTTACCCATTTTATGGGTACAGGGAGTAAAAAGTTTTTTATGCACTAACAAACTAATTTTTCATCTGATTGTTCCCTTGACAGATACACTTAAGATTTAGTACAAAAGAATGAAACTTCGATTTCGTGATTTTGCTCAAAAAATCTAAAAAAAACAAATAACTTTTTCATACAACTCAATTTTTGACCGCTTGTTCCTATGGGAGATATATGATAGTGGTCTGATTTTGAATTAATTTGATCCGTTTGTATAAAGTATAGCGACACTTCAATTTGGCGAGCTTGGTGAGGATATCTTAAGAATCATAATAGTTTTTACACGATAACTTAATTTTTGACCGATCGTCTTATGGCAGCTATATGTAATCCGATCCGGCCGGTGGCATTATTTGTACTGCCTGCAGATAAAATATCTCTAGAGAGACCTTGTATGTTTTATCTTTGACACAGGCCACAATTCATCAAAATAGCCCTTAAACTGAGAGACAAGTTTGCATAGAAACTGCGGACATCGTCATATCGACGGTGACAAAATATCTTAAATTTGAAACAAATTTGATCTGCATAGATATCTGTCAGACATTCGGATAGGGCCATATTGACTCGAAAACTTCCTTCAAACAGACACAAAAAATCAAAATCGCCGATCGTTATTAGAAAATTTGTAGAGTGAAGACATAGCTAGCTCCTCAACAGATTTTACTTGCTCTATTCAAAATATATGTCTGCAACGAGTAATTTGTACTTGACTCAATTTTGTTTATAATTCTTGCTAACAAAGGAGCAATGATCATTTTCTTCACAGTGCTACAAGGGTTTCTTAAAATTAAATGAAAGTATAATGTGCATTGTGGAAACGAAAATTTTCTTATTCCTGAGTTTACTGGGACATTAAGGAGTCGGCCCTAACCCGGACCATACACGGGCCAATTCAGTTGCCCAACTTGAGTGAGTTTTTCGGGTTGCGGCAACGGATTGCAATGTAATTGGGACGGTTGGTACAATGTTGTGCCAACTGAATTCTGCATCAAAACCTTTTGATACAAGCAGCGAGTTGCCACAACTGGTTGTGGTGTAGTTGGACAACGCACAACTTGATTGGCACAACTCGTGGGCGTTTCCCTTTGGTTTTGTACTTTCTTGCTACTGTTTTCGCTGATCGCCTGGTTCAAATGCTGTTCGTTGTATGCAAAACACTTGCAGAGCTCTGCTTCAGGTTCGGGGGTGCGTTTGCTACTATAGTTGTGCATAGTTGTGTACATTTTTGTGGGCGTCTCCCTATCCGTTTTGGTTTTTCTCGCTTCTGTTCTTTTTGTTCGCCTGGTACTTGTCTGTTGTTTTGTGCGAAACATTTGAAGATCTATTGCTGCCGTTCATAAGCGGCATTGTTTCGCAGAAAATAGTTAAATTAATAAAAATTCAGATATTCCTTTTATTGTTATTATTAACAAAATTCAAAATTTTAAATAATTGTTCTGAATTTTTGTATTTTTGTTTTACTAATATATTTAAATAAACCAATTAAATGCAATATTGAGATTATCAATTATTTATAAATTCGGCACTTGCCGACGCCATTTCTCGAGTTTTGCTACGAAGTTGGGTGATCTGATTGCAACGTGCGAGGCGAAGACCCAATTTGAGTGACAACTGGTTGCCGCCACCGATTGTGCTAAAATCGGCCCGTGTATGGTCTGCATAAGAAGCTACGAGTACTACCAAGTAGAGGGTAGCATTAGTCAGGCGCACCCTGAAACACTCTGCTTACTTGCTTCATATGTGCAGTAAGTACCTGGGTAGAGGAAGTCAAGATAACTCGACTAGAGCAGTCTTACTGGTTATATACAGAGCATTTGATTCTACTCGCAAGTGCCTTTATTTGATGTTTCATATAATGTATGATGTTACTTGGTTAAGTGTAATCCAAAACGCTAATACTTATGACAAAGGTAATTTTTTGGCTAAAGTATTAGCCGTAAGTTCCGAAAGTTTTTTTTAAAGAGTGGAAACTACAAAATTTGTACCTAGCAAAGAAGTAACGCAAGTTTGTTGCATTCCACAGTAACCCAAAACAAATCAAAGTCGAGGAATGTGTATTAGCATGGTGCAGTGTGCTTCAGATCCAACTCAGAGTCGCCAGCACCAGCAAACTCGCTAGTCGATCGGGTACGTAATTTGGGGGTCTCAGTCTCTGCCACTGGTGTAAGGCCAGTAAGTTCCTCCTCGCCAAGAACTGAGGCGATCAGCTGGGCAACAAACTCAGCACGTTGAGCCAAAAACGAGATCTGCTCCTCAGGCGGCCATGGGGCGCTGGATGATGATGATAGAAACGGAAAACAAAGGAATCGTTCGCGCTCCTGGTCGAGCTGTTTGGCTTCTGACGCCGTCTGTTGCTGCGGCTTCTCTTCCTCTATGGTGCGCAACATTACTGCACCGGAAGCCACATTCTGACTAAGCAGATCGTTCGCCCCATGGGGCATTTCATTAAACTCTACAAGACGTTGACCTGGACTGGGCCCAGAAGCCGGTCCTGGACCGGGCCCGCCTCTCAGACGCTGCACATGCACTTGTCTTACTCCACTGGGCGGAAATCCTTCCATTTGCACTCTAGGTGGGCGATGTCGGTGAGTTCGCGTTCTTGTAATGTCGCCGGGGGGGTAAAAGGCGCGACGCATATTTTCTACCGCCGCGTTTGGTCCAAAAAGGTTGATGCTGCGGCCGCTAGACGATTGGTTGGCTGGTTGGTTGGCCACAACACGAAAGTTGGCGGGTCGACTCGCTCGACTGGTGGGCAGCGGCTCATTAAACCGCATCATATCCGAAAGGGTCGGATGGGCAGTGAGCTGCTGCAGCGGTTGCTGCATCGGTAAAGATTGCCGATCAAAGTTCAAGCGATGACGAGCTCGGTCCAGCAATGTTTGACGACGCACAGGATCAGGTATTAGAAAATTATTGTCCACATTGTGGTTACTATTGGAAGCGGATGCAGAACTTTCGGCAACCCAGGGTGCTACTTCAACAGCGCCGGGCTTTGGAACTCTAAATGTCAGCGGAGCCAGCGGATGCTCGCGCCGATAGCTGCCATTAGGATTCAGCGGCTCCAGATACAGTTCAAGCGAACCCTCGTTGCGATTCATCAGTTCATTACGTGAGGTGGCGGCGGATGCAAACACCGCTAGCTGCTCATCCTCGAGAAACAGACGAACTGCCTGCTGCTGCTCGAAAAGCGTTACCATCGTGGACACGAGCAACGTGCTGGCACCCACATGCTCCGCCGACACATGCTCCAGAAATGTGGACTCATTGTAGCCCCACTGCTTGCAGTAAGGACATCTATAGCTCTGCGGCGGATCGTTGAGGTACTCGCCGCCAAAATAGAGCTCCACATCAGCCGGGGTGAACACACACTTCACAGGATGATCAAAAGGATGTTGCGGGGTCGTAAAATCATTGTCATAGCACTCCGCACACATGTTAAAGTCCTGGCAGCTCAGGCAGCGATAGCAGCGACCTGTAAAGTCCAACTTGCCGCAACCCTTGCACACAATGTTCTCATGACGATTCATTTCACTATATCTGGATAGATTAGTCAAGTTCCACTGACAACGCTTTTTTTGCACTTACTCAATTCAGGAAATACCAATAAAGCTGAGAATCTTTCTCATAAGCTTACGCACGCTTTCACTGGGATACTTTAAATATGTACAAAATTATAAAATATAAGTAGCTCGTAGTAATAGGTCTTTCAACTGATTGATTCGAGATATTCGGAAATGATTTTAAAATATATGTTGATATTAAAGTCAGTGGAAGACTGTTACAACAGTTCGAAAGATATCACATTTATTAGGTAAAGCAAACCAAAAGAAACTATAGTAAGATAAAACATCTCCCTGCGGGCAGCCAAGCCCCATTTTCGACCGATCGTTCCTATGGTAAGTAGCTATATGATAGTGTAATGCTACCCGTCTGGTTCCGACATTACTTTGTAATTCCTGCAACAAATAGAAGCATTATGCCAAGTTTCATGGCCCTATGAAAGGATGTGGTTTAAAAAACGTGGATTACCGTGGTTGAGAAAGAATTAAAAAATAACGAAGGTTTAGCAGCTACAGTTCGCAATACTCGTACAAAATCGTCGAAATAGTGATTTAAGTTAATTAACTGTAAAGATATTAATTGAAAATATGAAAAGCCTTTCGATCAATTAGTCATCTTAGACACTCTGTCAGCGGGAATTGTTTAGGAACATCAAAGATTTTCGCCATCATGTTCTTAAAGTTCACTTGAGTCAAGAACTGAATTCGTTGAATGAATTATGTAACAACATTACGTGGAACATTCATTCTCATCAAATAATTCGACAATGGCCGAATGTGTCGCTTTCAAGAAAATACACGAGCTTTTCTTGAGAAAACAAGTATGAATGTTATTGTCGAATATACCCGACTACAAACCTCTGTGTACCCAGGTCAAAAATTTCTGGTCGTATCTTCGTACACTTATACATACACAAAGAAGCACACACACAAGCGACAGCGCAAGCGAGTCATTTTCGCTCGACTTAAAATTTGGCCAGTAGATTAAGAGTGACCGAAGTATTATACTTACATGCCAAATCCCATATACATATACATGCTATATCCTTGAAATTAGTGGTATAAAACGTTTTTATCGAATTGGGAGGAACGGGGAAGATATCGGAAATTGGAAACAATCGACGCGTTTATCCGGACGGACAGACAAACTCTGGCAGAGCCATGTTGACTCGGCTATTTATGCTGCCTGAGTGCAGGGTGCCTTGTAGTCGGGTATACTCGACTCTCACTTAATTTATTTATCAAATCATTTTATTTACTTTCAAATATAAGGTTTGCCTTATGTCGATCTAATAAAGACTATCATAACCATTTGGCCTGCTTGTCCTTCTAAACGTTATCTGACGCGGGTATATGGGTCGGCCCACATATAGTATGTGAACCAAATGTGATTGCTCTAGCTCTGATAGTGTCGTAAAATTACTAAAATAAGTAAATACGTTGCAGTCGGAAGATCCCGACTGCAGTATACTCTGCTTCCCGTCTGATATATTTTGCTCATTTTCGGGGGCGAAAAAAGCGTGGCAAAAAGAGTAGACTGTGTATCAAATTTGGTAAATCTATCTGAAAAGGTATAGGAGACACCGAATTTTTTGATTCTCGGGTAAGGAAGGCAGCGAACCGCGTTTTTGGAAAATAGTTTGCAAGAATCTCTATGGAAGTCTCTTCGTTAATTTTTGTGACTATTTATAAAACTGCAGTAGATATTGGATTTTTGCCGATAGCGGGCAGGTGAGTAGAAGTTGGCCAAATTTTGTTATCTTTTATAAAAGCGTCACATAGCTACAAATATGAATGGTAAACATTTGGAATGATTCAGAGGTGGTATTTCAAGATAGTTATCAATAAGATTTGTGTAAATATTAACTCAATTGAAAATTGGTATATGTCAGCTAGAGTTGACAAAAAAATGTTTACCAAAGGTGATTAGGAATATTTGTTCTGAAAATAAAAATGAGTATAATGTGTGTATGCAATGACGATCTGCCCCTATGAACGTACATTTTCGTCACTCCGTCACTCTAGGGTGAAACATATCATATATCAAATATGCAATGGATAACTTTGGCGAAAGAAATTATTTGGAATTTAAAACAAGTAAAAGCACTCTAATCGAGTATTCCCAAACACATCTTCTTATATGTATACAAAAGCACATATGTATATGTACATCAAGCACGAATATCATTTTAGGTGGTGGCTGCTTTCTGCTCGGAAATATGAGTATTATTTATTGAATAACATTTTTGTTTATTACATACGGACAGATCCAGATCGGATCTGATCTGCCCGTGATACTGAAAATCACTCACGAACATCGGGAGACCAATAAGTGTCGAAAAGTATCGAATAAATCGGATATTATCCGAAAAATTATAGCGAGCCCTGAGATTAAGGGCGAGTGGGGCACAGGAACTCTTACTTTAGTCCAAAAACAGTGCGGTGTGTGAAAACACGAATTTAATTTTCAAGTAGTACGAGAGAAGGAATTATGCTGAACGATTTCGGGATTCAAATCAGTTGAACTAGAATGGGACTCAAATGACTAGAATGAACTACAATCGGGGATTTAGTTCAGTCGTTCAGTTTGAAGATTAGTTCAATCGAACTAAATCTGAACGATTCGGTACCACTTTAATGCACATATGACCCACGAAATATGGAGGCAGGTCCAAATGTTGTTGGACTAGATCAAATATTGTAAAAATAGTTACGTTCATGCAGAACAGACAATATACTCTTTATTACATTTTGTTAAACAGAGTATTAAAATGAACACTATTCAATTTACTGACAAGAAACCAAACATTCATTCTAACAGTTAGATAAGGTACTATAAAATCATACTACTTATGTTGTGATATCTACAACCAGCAACCGAAATTTAATACGACTGTAGCTTAAAGAAACTAAAAATAAATATCGTTATCTTTTTACAAAAGCGTTAAAAAACTACAAGTCACGATATGTCTAGCATTGAAGAAAACGTTTCCGAGCCACAAGGTACATATATACATATATATATTCTTGATCAGCATTAATAGCCGAGCCGATATAGCATTGTCCGTTTTCCGTCTGTTTGTTTGTCTCTTAGTTTTGGAGTTATCGTGACCTGGCACAGAATTTTTTTTTGCAGCAGTACAAGTATTGCAACTGACCGGATCGGAAAACTTTAACATATAGTTGCTGCCATAGGAACGATTCGACGACAATAATTTTTGAATGAAAGATATCCTGACCAAACTCAAGATTTTCAAATTTAATTATGGTTTTTTACAGGTTAACCAAATTTGGTTCCCTTCACAAAAACCTGCTCCACCGCAATTTGGCGGACCCTATATCTTCCACATTCGTCTATTGTCACCAAATTTTATGTGTTGATCTTCTTGACATTCACTTTTTGTTATATAATGTAAGTTCTATGTCACCTGAATACCTGAACATGAACGAATCACCAATTTGACATACAGCCAAAGGCATTTTTCACCTCTCTTTCCTATCCCGTAAATAACCGGACTTGAAACAGAGTGTTCTGCAGTCGGGAACGACCAACCCTGATGTTCTTACTATTTTTTTGTTGGGATGTCTCATCCAAACTCAGCAATTGCGAGTTTCATTACACTTTGCCTTAATCTTATCATAATCGGACCACATTATTATATAGCTGTCATAGGAACAATCGGTTGAAATTTAAGTGTTAACAAGGGTGCTGCAAGTGTATTTATCTGCGGAACGCCGAAGACAATCGTTATTTCTGTGTTTTTGTTGAGCATTTCCTTTTACTCCCTGTACGCATAAAATGGGTAAAGAGGATGTATTATAATTGTGCATAAGTATGTAACAGGCAGAAGGAGACATCTGCGCTGTTGCTTGCGCTGTCGCTTGTGTGTGTGCATCTTTGTGTATGTGTAAGTGTACGAAGATGCGATCTGTTTTTTATGACCTGGGTACAGGGAGATTTGTAGTCAGGTATACTAGACTATAGCATTCTTACTTGTTTAACCTTGATATATTTTTTCGTGGACTTATGTACATAGTACATACTATATTTATCTGAGCTCGAATGTTACGATACTGCTAACTTGGGTACACGGTATCAGTTAGTCGACTACATTCTTACGAGATTTCTTGTAAGAAAGAATTTTTGGTTTTGGGTATGACCCACTTTTGTGTGTCATTGCACGGGATGGCGAATAATTTGTAAGCAAGTTCAATGCACTTAGAATCCACAAAGTGAGAGTGGGGTGGTTTTTAATTCAGAAAGGTTAGATTACTTTGAGGTGAAAGCCACCTACCAAATGGAACAGCGGACAATTGACAATTTGTGCTTAGAGTTGAGACCGCCAGTCGGCCAGCGACTGTTAAAGCGATGGCAAACACTATGTGTATTTATTATTTATCCTTGCTTCAAATGTAGTTGGAACACGCAAACAAAAACCAAGCTGGCGCCAAAGTGGGCAGACAAAAGGGGCGGCTGTTTTAAGTATGGCGCTGAAACTATACGGGAAGCTTTTGTACAAGCCAACTGCGAGTCATAAAACAGAGCGGTGTAATAAGGCTCTGTTTCCATCTCCCCCTCAAACCAGTAAAACCTGTCTCCCACACATTTAGGTAGAGTTTATTTCTCTTTTTTGGTTTTTAAATTTTAATGCCTAGTTTCTTTGGGAAAGCATCTTAGAATTTACCGTAGTTTACGATATTACTAAAGTATTTGCGCAGTTTTATTTACCCATCTAATACACTGAAACATGCATACAAGCACAATTTTAATGCGACTTCAGAATTCTTCAGAATTAACTGATAATATTCATATTTAATTTTCACAATCAATTTATTTTCTTAAAGGTTCTTAAATATATTTTAAAGGAAAACAGCTAGTCACGAATGCTTACTTACATATATAATCATTATCTTATAATGTAAACAATTACAATTAAGTTTTTATCGCTTTTATTATTATTATTATTTATGCTATTTTGGAATTGAAGCTCCATTTATTTATCCAATTAATAAATGCAAAATGTACATTTTACGCAATATTTTGCATTTATAAAACACAAAATTGTTGGGCATTAAGAGAAATCTCGTACCACATTAAAAACCGGATGTCCTAATAGCCAAGCCATCCCGAATAAGGGGAAGACGTCCAATTCCAAAATTTTGTCGGGAACGGCGTGATTGCCGTCCCGATCCCATCTCCATTTTTTTAACCCACTTATAAGTCGTGTCACGCGGCACGGGTCGTCTCTACCTCTACTTTCGAGCTTCAAATTAATGTCATCTAGATGGCGCCAAGCGAACAAAAGTATTGAATTCATGATTATGAGTATGTGTGCGTGTGTGTGTGTGTGGGCAGGTCCTGGCGCTATATTTGGCACGCAAGGGACAACAGCTTTGCTGTATGTATACAATTTAAGTTATATTAAGCCCGTTATTGATTTCGCATTATGTGCTTCAATTAATTATTTACAGAACCTTCTACTCAGCATCTACAGCGGCTGCGATGACAGCAACAGTGGCAGCGATAAATACGGCGTTGTCGGCGTTGACTCACCTGCAAACCAGCGGAACCATTGGCAGCGATTGTTTTATCGATGGCCGCAGATTCTGATTACGTTTCTCTGGCCAAACATGGTCAAATTTCAGCTTCAGTCCATAGCGCGGAACTGCCGTTATTTCGTTCGATTCGCCGGCCAGCTCATGCTCCTGTTGTAGTTGCTCTGCATACACAGCGCTGGCAGAGTCTGCAGTGGCGGCAGTGGTGCTATTGGACATTATTGTTGTTGTTGTTGCGGGAGGCGATGACAGTGTGCGTGTTTTGACCAGCTTCTGGTTAAATTTATTCACTTGGCTTTGTGTATGTGCGTATGTATGTGATTAATACAATTGCGTGCACTTCATATTATTTTGGTTTTTTTTAAGTAACACACACGCGCGCGAAATTAAACGGCACAAGCACCGACGTCCACCCGCAGCAAGAAATCAACTTTGAATAAGAGAACAAGAGAGCATAGAGCGCAGAACTATCGGATAATTCCGTTGTCATCGATGTTCGACTATCGCACCCGATAACAGAAACAGCTGTTATATGGTTGTGATAACAAAGTTAACATTGTGCTGGATGACACTTGCAATAAATGTTTTTCGTTAATTTAAATAGACAATCGAATGGTGATCACTGTTAGTTGTAAATATTTGTGCTGTAAAAAGCAAATTATATTTATATCAGTATTAATGATAAATATAGAGGGGAATATAAAGGGAATGAAAAAAATAAATTTAAATAATAAAAAATATCATATTAATATTCGATTTTATGATTTTAAGTTATTGTGCCTAACACACATAGTTATAGTTGAAGGAGATAATGAATGTATTAAAAGTGGTAAATTTTTTATTACTCTATGTTAACATGGTCTCAAAAAACGTTCAGTGATTCAAATAACAAGACTACAGTCACAAGTTCCCGACATAGTATAATCTGTCTACAGCGTGTTATATTTTGATTATTTGTATAGGCGCCAAAACTGGTTCTTTTTTTTCTGTTGGCGCACTGGCTCTATTTTATTGGATTGGTTCTTTTTTATGAAAAGATTGAAATTATTCACACGTAATTTAGGTACTTTTCCTTTCTTTCTTGCTGTTAAAAACTGGCCTTGCTATGTTATTTAACTAATCCTCTGTTGAAATAACTCGATTTTACATAGTTCTAGCCGTTCATTATGAGATTTAGTTCCTTTGAACTAGATCTGAACAGTCCGGGTTGTGTTGGGGTTTTGGGATTGACCGCATTAAACTTAAACAATTTCGCTAAGTTCAATTCACCGTTTTTGGTACTTCATTTTCTTCCCCAAATTAACAAAGCTTTAATTTTTAATCATTTTTCGAAAATTTTGACCCGTCAATTTGATTTCGAATACCAAAACAGTTATTATCTAATATTTAAAAATTTATAAATATTCTCTGTATTGTATTTAGTATGGAAAATAAGTTTTCTGCGATGGGGGTTTGCCGACCCCACATCGGAAACAGGAAATGCTAACCTGCGTCGTCGCTCTGGCGCCAAAAATGTAAATTTGAAATATCTGGTTTACACTGGCGTCCAACCAAAATCTTATTTTCCGTTGGACATGGTCCAATATTTTGACTCAGACAGGCCGCGGACTGGGCCGGCATACGTCACTGTTTTTTGTTGTGAACGAATTGGGGGTTCATTTGACTCGAATGAACAATGTTTGTTGTGGCAAAGGGGGCGTGGTAGAATTTTGTTGGATCTATCAAGGACGGTAACACAGACCATACACGGGCCGATTTTAGCACAATCGGTTGCGGCAACCAGTTGTCACTCAAATTGGGTCTTCGCCTCGCACGCTGCAATCGGATCAGACAACTTTGTAGCAAACCTCGAAAAATGGAGTCGGCAAGTGCCGAATTAACTGGTTTATTTAAATATATAAATTAAACAAAAAAAATTTTTTTAATTTTGTTAATAATAACAACAAAAAGAAAATCTGAAAATCAAATAATGCCATTATTTTCTGCTAAACAATGCCGCTTATGAACGGCAGCAAAAGATATTCAAATGTTTCGCACAAAACAACAGACAAGTACCAGGCGAACAAAAAAACAGTAGCGAGAAAAGCCAAAACGGATAGGGAGACGCCCACAAAGATGTACACAACTATGCACAACTATAGCCCAACTATAGCAAACCCTGAAGCAGAGCTCTGCAAGTGTTTTGCATACAACGAACAGCATTTGAACCAGGCGATCAGCGAAAACAGTAGCAAGAAAGTACAAAACCAAAGGGAAACGCCCACGAGTTGTGCTAATCGAGTTGTGCTTTGTCCAACTACACCACAACCAGTTGTGGCAACTCGCTGCTCGTATCAAAAGGTTTTGATACAGAATTCAGTTGGCACAACTTTGTACCAACCGTCCCAATTACATTGCAATCGGTTGCCGCAACCCGAAAAACTCACTCAAGTTGGGCAACTGAATTGGCCCGTGTATGGTCCGGGTAACAGTATGCCAAAAAATCTTCACTTATTACACAAGGTCAGTCAACTCACTCCTTTTTCTTCGTATTAATCGATACTGTAGCGCAGAATTTGAATTTATTTGAAAATTAATGGATTTCCCCCAAAATGTACTTGTTATTGAGCACAGTATATAGTTGTAATTGTACTTTAACTATAATCACATATATTCGACTTACGCAATTTAATACAGTGCCTTTTATTATTTTTAAGCCCTTGCAGTACACTAAATTAAATTAAAAATCGATTTTTTTTTTTTTTTTTTAAGTTTTAGATATTCTTCTTGTTTCTACACCCGCAAAAGCCTGTATCTTCATCGAATTCTCCCATTGACCTTCTTGACATATCTGTCTCAATAGGTTGATAACAATAACGAGAACAACAGGTGGCCCAGAAAATAGAAATTCTTGATAGCATTAGACACTTTTGAAAAATGTATTGTCTTCTTTGTCAATATCAGGTAAATGCTAAATTTTGCTAAGATCCATGGCTTGAATTAAATCTAAATTAACTCTATTGAATTCGCGACTCAACGGGAACGAATGGCCAAGGCTTCGTAGGCAAATTTAAAACTTACTGCTTGATAATCTGAAGCCCATCGAGTCAAGAATACTTCTAGGGTCGGATCAGTCTCCTTATAGACATAAGACATACATACACATGCATAGTATTAGTACCCCCTCTTACCCATATTATGGCACCAGGGAGTAAAATAGCTAAGAGTAGGAAAAAAATACACGCACTTACCGTTTAGAAGTTTGCATTACTGTTTATTACATTTTATAGCTTACGTCGCTTACACAAGCATGTATATACCATTAATTAAATACATAAATCGTCTTATTTAATAGAATTCAAATATTTCGGGCACAAACACTTCTTACGAAGACTTTTCGGGACATTGGCTGTGTCTTGCTTGTTGGTTTGCGATAGCTGCTCTGTCTCTGGGTTTGGTTCTTTGTAGTGGTCCGGATTGACCTTTTCATTGCACTTAGAAGCCATGAATTCGAAGAAGTCAATGTTGCGCACATGACTATAGAATTGATCCTTAAACTGGAAGTAGTTGGGATACACCTTGTGTTTTAGCATGGCTACATATAGACTAAGACGCTGCTGCTCCATGAAAAGGCGCCTCTGGTTTTCCACATGATGATTTCGCCAACTACGTTTACTAATCTCCTGATGAACCAGCACGCGTAAACGTGGATGCAAGTGGAAGATCACGGCCCTGTGATAGGATTGATTTGGCTCACTTCAAACCGATATTGTTTAATATTGTCTTACTCATTAAAACGGTGCTTCAATTTTCTAAACTTGATTTTGTCAAATGGATGAACGAACAGATGTATGCGATCTGTGTAGGCCAACTGAGCGGGTATTTCCACAAATATCCTGTGAAAATTGTGGGTTTTTAACATTTTGTGGACTAAATCAAAAAGTAGCCATATTTACTTACTTGGTGGTCAGAACTGAAGGAAAGGCAATCATTTTTGGAGTTTTCTTATTAACTGGGAAACGTGGAAACTTGGACATATCATTTTCGTACCAAGCAAATTTGTTAGCCATACGTGAACTCATTGATTTTAGTTCCTCCGGATCAATGAAATAATTACCTGCGCAGAAATTATATTCGCCTAGCCCGGTTACGTTTTTGAAAAGCTCTAAGCCTAAACAAGAAGGTGACTGCAGCCTTGATAAATATGTTTATAGAAATACTGTTTGGCTGGCTTACCCTTTTTACGGCAGTCACCTGTAGTCGATTCTACAAAGTATTTGGTTCTCCATTTGGGGCAGGCACAATTGATAAACCTATGGAATTTTTGAACCCAATTGTGAAATGCGGTGGACAGACTTTGCGCTAATTCCGCTTTTAGTTTAATATTTTCGCTGTAAAAGTTTGGAAGTGAAAAAGTGATATGATTCTTTCCGGTGGACGTCTAGTGAGCACTCTGTTCCATTTACTTACCGAACCAAGAGGACATTCTCATCGCATCCAAACTTTCGTAGCTGCGCATTAAGTTCTACATTATTTTCGTTTATCCATACATGCAGATTTGTGGCCTCGATTTCCACACTGGGGGTAGCAGAAGATATAGGTTTCGGCTTAGGCGGCGAGTTTGCTCCCGAATAACGTGTCCACTCATCCGCATCGGCTTCAGATGAGAAACGTTCTTGGGGAATTTGCTCTTGACTCTCATCGCTATATGGCACTCGCCCATCAGTATGCAATTCATCGTTGGTAAATTGATAAATACGAAACTTCAAATCATCAGCGGCAAAGACCTTTGTTTCCAACTTAAGATCCCGTGCATTGATGTGCGTAAAAAAGAATTGGGTGCCAGCATAAGTCTTGTGCTGCATCAGATAGCTATCTGGAGTGTAGGTCATGAAGCTGTAGTCATAGGCGTACGGCTCTTCGGCCTCCATTTCCTGTAGAAATTCATCCAACACATAAGTCTTGTCGTTGACAGTGTTCCCTACATCAGTTGTGTAGTGGCTTATTGATTCATCTTTGGGTATATTAACATAGATGATATTCTGTGAATATTAAGAAATCAGCTTGGTATTTTGGTTTTTAGCTGTGTGCGTACTTACTGATTCTATGGATTGCGACCTTTGGGGATTTAACTGAGCTATATGCGAACTGCTGGAACTTATCTGCTTATCGATGTCATCCACTATCACTCCTGGATCCCAGCCGTCCGCTGTGGTGGTGCTGATCACTGTACCATCGCTATGATAGCACTTTAACCCATCCTGCGACCAGATCATTTTCACGCCATCATCCCGCATGGCGTAGCTCTCGTTTGCGTAGTAGTCGTGCCACTCGGTAACACGGATCGGCTTTCCGCAGTAGATCTTGTCCACCTTTTCCACATGTACTACACTGCCTAGAGACGTGGTAAGCTTTAAATGCTTGTAACTAATGTTGAAAAGTTGCATGATGAAGTTCAAATAATTAAGCTCGCTATCAATGCTGTCAAAGAGCGCAGCTTCTTGACTTAATTGCATTGTGCGAGCTTGAATCTTTGCAGCCTTGGCGGCTAGAGTTTGGGAAGACGTGGAACCGCTTCCTAACAAAGAGGTTTTTCTAGCCAGTGAGTCTGTACCGCCCGAGGTACGATTCGTCTGGGCTTTGAATTTACGACTACGTGCCTTCTTGGGCTTTGTAGTGGATGACTCTTGGGAATACAGAGGCTTGTAGCTACTGTATGTGGACTGGGTTGAACAGGCATTGATAAACTCAGAGCTTTCTTCAAACTCCCCTTCCTCCTCCACCACAGGATAGACATAGCTGTAGAGCCTGTAAACTTCACCATTGTAGCGCATAATCAATACCGTATCATTGTTATTATAGAAAACAATGACACATCCATAGGGAGTACAGATGCGACGACTTTCGTTCAGCTCACTTTGCTGTCCAGACCAATGATGTTCTGCATGCGTATCATGACAGTAGAGGGTCAGTCCATTGGGATAGTTTAGCACCGCCTTGGCGCATTCCTCGCTGTTGGGACTTACTCTTAAGCTAATGCCATTTGGAGTCTGTACACGTACATTGGGAGATATGGCGCCCATTTTTTTAATCTCATTTGTGAAATGAATAATCTGGTTGTCAATCTCAATTGAAAGACACTTGTTCATTTGACGGAAGTTCCACTTCTCCTCATAGAGCGTAATTAGGCCCTCCTCAAAGTAGTATTTTGAAGTCTTTACTTTGATGGTTTGACGCGCATCGTCTAGATTGTAGCCCGTTAGCATTGCATGATCGGGTCCCAGTCCAATATATGTGGGTCGATTCTTATCTTTTTCACCATTAGGATTCAAAAGCGCTGACGGTGCTTCTTTGGGCGTACTAGGGCCTTGTACGGTTTGGGCACGTCCTGATTTGTTAGTAAATCGAGAGTTCTCATTACGCTGCCTTGATAGTCTTGAAGATAGCCGTTCGGTTTTTTCCTTCTCTTTCTGTTGCTCAGCCACCTTGTTGGCCTTGAGGGATTTAGGACGTATAAAGATACTGGGAGTGATACTATACCGTTTGTTACTCCGGCAATTGAATGGGTTCGGCTCATCATCTGAGTTTTGCAATGTATACACGCTTGGATATTCAGACAGCGGATCCGGGTTCACCTCAATACCATCCTCAAACATTTTGGGCGTGACCATATCTTCTAGAAACTGCTGCATCTCATATAAAGTAAAATCTCGAAAGCAAAGACGAGTCGGTATGACAATCTGCTTTTGATGTTCAAATACCTCGTTGAGACATCGCTTAAACGTGTAGAGCTTTACGTTTGGGTATACTTCCTCAATTTTGTAGTTCTCGTACTCGTCAATTAACTGCACAATGCGCTGGGTTACGGCATCATCGGTAAGATATAACTTTGCATATTTGGGAAGATATCTGGGCTCCTCTTCCCCACTGAAGGGCGTATAGTGTAAGCTCTCTATGATGTAACCTGAACTAAAGTAGCGGCGAAGTATATTGTACTCCAGGCAGGCGTGATATATGTTCCTCATCAGTTTCTGATCCATGTAGGAAATAATACTATTAAGCAATGGATTTGCCTGCTCCACAAACAAACGCTCAAACTTGATGAGTTTGATGATACTCTTAAAGGCATTTGCATACACCTTGATCTTGTCTAGTACCTTGGTTTGTATCACCGACGAAGGATTGGCAAGCAGCAGCACCTCCATCTCTGTCATCAGTTCGCGTGGATTCCCAAATGTGCACAGCAGTGACTCCAAATACAGATAGAGGGTCCCATCATCGTCATGCACTGCTGGCATCTCAACATTCAGATAGTGGCCTTGTATACTTAGGGAATCAGCCATCTGAAAGCTGTCCTGTATGCTTGCACCTGGCAGCATCTTGACATTGATCTCATGATACGGCTTCACATAGTATTCATAGTACTGTTCGCGCAGCGTTTGCACATCGTAGAGAAACCAACTAAGCTGATCAAAGATATCATTCGAAAATTTGGCCGCTAAACACATCGACATTTGAGGTAGTTGTTGCTGGAATATCCCCACTGGCTTGGTAGGTGTTCGCTTGCACAGTGAGTGAATGTCTGCTTGTATTTTCTCAATGGATTCGCGAAGACACTTTTCACGGCGAGGTCGAGGCACCAAAAGATCATATGCACACTCCTCGGGAAGAAAGTGTATAATACCGCGCAAGGGTTGGTCATGTCTAGAAGGAGAACAATTATAACTGGGGGAAAATTATAAGATTGAGTTGTCAAAAAGAACTCACGAGAGTAGGGCCTTGTAGAAGTCGTTTTCTATATTGCCAATTATGACTATAAGAATTGTTGTGTTGAGGGGCTGATCCTTAATATACTGCATGGACGTTATGATTCAATGAGAGGCCTTTAAAAATTATTGAACGTTTTTACAGCTTACCAAGCGCTTAGATAGTGGCTGGCCTTTCCCAACTGTATTATGCTCCTTGGCTGTGACGCCAAAGCACGAAATCTTTCCCAGTCTCACACTATCGGTGTCCTTAGACTTGCTCTTAGAGGTTTTAGATCCGCTCCTGCCTCGATTTGACTCCATGCCAGCCTTTTCCTTTTTATTAGAATTAACAACACGTATCTTCAACTCGGCGGGTACGTGTTTTTGCCAATATTTAAGCAGATTGAAGCTGTTTTCTGCCTCAATCTTCCTAGATACAAAATCGTATTCTTCCAAACAATCCTTAATTCGCAGCAGAGTCAAGCTCACAGAATCCGTTGGCAAAGTATCTACTATTGCGATTTAATTGTGATATCCACTCTTATAAAAACGGATATTTACCTGGCTTTTTGGCCTTGGACAAGCGACTGTTTAGCTCATTGTAATTTGTGGCGGCCACTATCTCATTATCCAGATCGATGACAAATAAGAATCGTCGGAGGCCAACTTTGATCTTCTTTATGAACTCATCACGCACTGCCTTGAGCCCATTATCATAGAAATTGATGCAGTAAATGTCGTAAGTTGGCGTCAATGAGCCCATCGGTGTTTTCCGGGTGCTACGTCGACTGCTAATGTCCGTTCTTCTAGTAGTACTCATTGTGAATAGTTCAATAAATGTACCACTAATTGGTAACAGATAGCTTCAATTTTTTTTTTATATTTTACGTGTAGAAAATATAAACCGAGAGTATGCAATTGGTTCTGACATTGAACTCTCGGCTTAGTACAAAATGAAGTTGGGCAGGAATGTATCTATATATAATTTGAAGTAATCACCAGGAGCTTGCATTATATAAGACAGACTGTCTTACAATATTTTCCTATGAAAGTTAAAACAATGTAATCTATTTAAACGATTTATTTATTGATAAAAAGTTATTTTAATGCTATATGTATCTATTTGAACAGTTTTATAGTTATTTAGCGCTATATGTATTCTGAATATCCTTATTCTAAATGGCTGTGTTTATGTACAAATGAAAATGAAAATACTAAAATACAGCTACTCGAAATAGTATATATAAATAAATATGCATAAGTTCTGTACAAATGGGAGATTCAATAATGATGAATATGATTATTTACGAAATGAAATTTGTTTTAATGTTCAATTTGCAAACTTAAAGCCTCTTTAAAAAAAAAAAAATAAATTAAAAAAAAAACAAACAATAATATAAGATTAAAATAAATACAAATTTGTAGGATTTAAAAATGCAGTCACTGGCAATGAAAATTTCTTATATCTACTAAAAAATCTAAAGATTGCTGAAACAATTGTATGTATTTTTAAGTTAATATTACTTATATGGCAGTGATATACTACTATTAACTGGACGTTTCTTAAGTCTATGGCTATAAAACTCGTAATTGATCACAATTCATTTGGAAAATGTTTTGGTGTGGCGTCATCAGGAACCAGAAACGATCAGTACCCGATTAGTTATCATTGCTGGACACAAGACACTCGCTGAGCAGGACATTGTGCAGATCGTCCATATCAATCCAATCACGTCTTTCGTTGCGTATGGACACGTTGCGAATGCAGCCTTTGAAATTATCCCGCGCCAGCAAACAGCCGCTGGGAGCTATGTCTACAGATCACAAGATGGAATGTATTAGCAGATGGAGTGTGGAATTGCATCATTAGAAATCTACCTGGCAGCCCGCCTATGAAGAGTGGCGAACGGGTTTGCACTTTGCCGGCATTGCGTTGATTTGACATGCTGATTGTAGCAGGTAACTGATCGATTCTCAGAGCAATGTGCTCGCCATCATATAGTGCTGATATGTTATGCCATTTGTTGTCGCATAGCGCATATTTGCTGGAAACAGTGGACTCTACGCGGAAGGGGATTCCATCACCCAAGTCACAAGAGAAAACGATCTACAAAAGGGAGGTGAAGATACTATAATTTCTGAGTGAAGCTTAAAGAGCAGATAACCACCCACATTGCCATTGTTGAGCTCTAGGGAAAGCGCTGGAAATCCGCTTGGCTCTGAAACGCTCAGCAACACTCCAGATAGCTCAGAAGTTCGAAATTCCATTTCCATCTCCAGATATTTGGACACATGAAAGTTTTTTTCTGTAATCATGATGTGAACGTTAATAATAATTTTAATTATGCTTTAAAAAGAATTACTGTATATGGCATAGGCATCACCAGGAAAGTAGCTCCCTCGCTCTACGGTGGGAAAACATTGGCCCACATTCGAGTGCTTGCCTGGACGTGCTAAATCCTGGGTACTGTTGTTAATGTTGACGCGTCGCAGGCAACCCTTGAATGCCTCCAGACGCATGTATAGCTCTGAGGGCACCTTAACCGGTGCCTGAGGCAGGCCACCCACCAGCAAGAGCTGTGAGGCACCAATTTTCTTTGGCACCTTCATTTGAGCCGAAGTTTTTTGATCCGTTCGTCCAATCTCTACACTCATAGTGACCTTGCGCTCATGGCAGCTGACCGTCACCCGATGCCATTCACCATCGTTCAGCTTGGCCGTCAACTGAAGCTCCTCGCGGCGTCGTCCACGCACGATCAGTAACAGCTGCCCATCCTTAAGCAGGAGCGTAACATAATGCTTGGGCTTCTCCTTGCTGCCCGGGGAAAGAAAGAGCATACCGTTCGGATAAAATGATCGGAAGTCAAAGCTCAGATGAAAGTTGCGCTGCCAGAAGTGCCGTTCCGGTAGCTTTAGCTGCGAGTAGCTAAACAGCTCATCGCCAAACTTAAAGGCATTCGGCTCGTATGAGTAACTGCCAATCTGTAAGGAAGTAATACGATTAAACTTAGTTCTACCTTAAGTGACCCGGGAACTTAACTCACCGCGACGACTTTGTGTTAGTTCTGAGCTTTTGTGAGCGAGTTTGCTGAGTGCACGCTCAATGTGCGCTTTTTTAGTGAGTTAAAAAATAAAAACGTTGGCATGATTTTGTTCGGTTGTATTTTCTTTCTCTTTTAAGAAATGATTTATTTTAAATGTAGAATGTGATAACAATTTGTGTAGTTGAAGTTAAGAGAGGAGCAAAAGTTATTCGTATGATACATCAATGAAAGCAAAAACGTACACAAAGCGTTGATGAGTGATCTAGTATGTAAGAGTAAGTAAATATGCATAGATGATATTGATGCCACATGTAGCGTATATATTAAATTGATCCTTGCAGCTTATATACATAAGAAATTGTATGAAATATTTACAAATATGTGCTTGTAAAATAAACATTCAAGTGGTGATTATTTTAGCCGATGACCACGGTAACTAGATGAGCACAGAGCTTATTCATTTAATAACTAGTTGTATAACTTAAAAATAACTAAGCTGGTTTACACGAGTAATAAAAGTGCTTGATAATTAGAATATGGTAGAAGTCTTTGACACGACAGCTGATTGCTGAGCATGTAAACCAACTCTTATGAAGCTTCTGGCGTGTTAAAGCCTAAAACCAATTAAAAGTGTCTTAGAATCAAGCTCCAACGTATGGCCATGAACATTTTGTTAAGTCTGAGGTTATATTTGATGATTGTATGATTAATCCACATGTAGACCACATTGAGTAGCTAGGTTAAGTAAGCTTTTTAGGCGAAATTAGTATACAAAAGAGCTTTCTTTCAGCGCAGCGCTTGAAGCTTTTAGCGTAGCAGCTTTTGACATAATTGCTTAGCAACTAAAATCCTATAAGAACAAAGAAAAACATTTAAGTCGATCAAATTGAGAGTTAGGCAGCTACACACATATGTATGCATTTTGATTTGTATTACATGCATCTCTCATTGAGCCCCATCCCATTTATGAGCCTAGCCTCTGACCAAGCACAGCAGATGGATTAATAAAAACAACTCACCCGCTTGCAGCCTTCCGGGGAAGCAGTAAAACTCTTGCCGATCATTGGCTCCGTCTTAAGCAGCACATCGTAGAGACCGCCCTTTAGACTTCCCATGACCGGGCCATTGCGTCCAATCTGCACGTTGGCAAAGGTCAAAGCATCATTAAAATTAACGGTACGATTATTGAACACCACATCCCGCACAGCGCCTTCTAGCTTTATAAAGGTTGGCGCCAAGGGCGTGTAGCTTTCGTGGGGTGGTGCGCCTCCAATGTATAGCCCGCCTGAATCCTGTGGCAGGCTCACAAGCGAGGGTGTGCCGCTCAAGCTGCGTACATCTTGCAGTTCATCGTCCACCATCAGCTCTAGTCTGCGTCCTCCCTTTATGAGATTAATCACATGCAGCTCGCCATCGTTCAACTGACTCGCATTTGAGTACATTTTGATAAAGCTGCGTCCCGAATTTATCCATACTTGTAGCTGACCATCTACCAAACTCATTGAGTAGTTGCCCTTGATGTCCTTGGCATCATAATCGTCCAAGACCTCCGGCGGATAGGCGGCCAGTAGTAACAGGCAGTCGGGCTGCAAAGTGCGGAAGACCAGACCAGTGTTGGCACGTTTTCTAAGCGACTGCGAGGGCAGCTCCAGATAGCCATTTCCCGAAAAGCCAGCTCTAATAAACAAAACATAATTCAGTTTGTAAATATTATAGATGTGTTATAAATATGTATGTATTTACTTTGTGATCATGTCTTTGCAAGAGGACTCCACGCCGTAGTAAGTGGAACTTTCTAATGGATCGTATGTCTCGCCATTGACTTGTACATCCATCATGCATCCCAGGAATGGATTGTCCGCGCCGGGAGCTTTGGTCGTACCTGATGTGAATCCTGTAAATAAATAAATTACGTTTGGCGTAAACAAATGGTGATTAAGTCAGGTAGAAAGGTTTTCTTATTATTTCACCTGGTGGGACGCCGCCTAAATAATACATTCCCTTTGACAGATCCGGCAGCATATGACTTTTCACAGGCAATGTGGGCGCTCCGGAGATGGCACGATCGTTATTCACACGGAGCATTCCATTTTCAGTGCTACGTCGAGCAGAAAACTCCCTGGCCGCCTCAATTTTGATCCATTGGCCTGTGTTGTACTTCTTAGTAGTGTTGATTTCCAGCTTAGACTCGTCGCCATAGTCAATGCGGAACATGATGCGTCCGCGACTCAATGTAACTGACACAGAGCGGTTCTATGAAAATTTAAGAGAAGTATGCTTAAGTGAGTGCCTAGGACATAAGTGAGGATAATAGCTTACGTTCTTGTCATCAACCGCTAGGAAAAGCAACGCATTTTCGTCCAGTGTGCGGAAAGTCATCTGCAGAGCGAATAGATTCTTGCGATACGGACGTGGACGCGTCTTTTTTAGCTGCGCATAACCTAAGCCATTGAAGTGACGCGCCACGGAGGAGGCAGATGATTCTCTGGCGCCAATCATGGCGCCACCACAACGTCCTTCGCTACCCACGAAGTTCCACAAACCTAACGGTTTGTTATCCACTTCCACCTGATGAACCACTACATTTAGGCCTGGCGTTAGTTCCTTGGTTGCAAAGCCGCCAAGTGAAATGCGCTCGTCTTGCGTCTGATAGAACCGCGTGTGCTCCGCATTTGTGGACCCAGTTACGGGCGATGCCGGCGTCAGTGCCCCAAAGTTGTTCATCCGTCTAACTAGCAGACTGCCCAGATTTAGCGTACGATTTGCCTCCACTTGGTACCAGGCATCGTCGTACTTGGGATCTCGCGTATGCACCTCTAGCGGGTGTGTGATTGCCGCTGTGCGCCCGCCCAGATTCCAAATCAGACGTACTCGGCGCTTGTATAACTCCAGCGTTATGTGTCGTCCCTCACTACCCTGCACGAGCAGCAACGGCGAGTTGCCCATGTGATTAGATAGCGCAAAACTCAAGCGTAATGAATTGGAAGTGCTCAGCCCATACGAGACCGGCAAGTAGGTGCGACTGCATTTGGGGCCCAAAGACTCCAATGAAACGTCAATCTGGAATAGTAAAAATAGATAATTGATTGAGTATTTTAGGCGAATCTCTACGTACCGCCTCAGCCGCGTGCTTGGCCCTAGCTATCTGATCCCTTAGCTGTTGCAGTTGTTGGGCCATGCTATTGTTCCAAGCGTTAAAGACTTGTTGTTCCTTCGCCAACTGCTGTTCCACATAGCTAAGCGAAACGTTTGCCAGTCGCAGATTCGTCTTGGTCAGTGAGATGTTCTCTTCGGCCATGCCCAGCTTGATCTCCCAATCTGGCTCCAGCATGGCAAACGAATGGCGCATGTTCTGTATGGACTGCTGCATCTCCCGGGCCCTGCGCAGCTCTGCGTGCATTTGTTCGCTTGCGTTCTTGGCAAGCTCCATGCTATTCTCGGCATGACGACGTGCCGAGCTGTTGGACAGTAATTGTAGCTGGCTGGTTATATTATTGCTGCGTTGGCCCGTCTCGAAAATGGTGCGTTTAATGCTTTCCACTTGCTGCTCTTGCTGATGCAGCTTGTCTTTCATTACCGTGGACTTCTTCATCTGCTGTAGCGCCTCACGCTGAAGCTGCTTCGAGCGGTGCAACGAATGTTTGGCGCGTTCAATCATGGAACTGCCATCGCTGGGGTAAAGCGTGCGCTGTGCCTCATGGACTCGCTCCTTGGAGAGCAGCGAAGCCTGGCGTGCATCCGCAATGGCTTTGGAAATGTTACTATGTGCGGAGCTGGAAGGTAATTCTCATGAGTATATATATACTGATGTTAGCTGAAAGTAGAATGCGTCTTTTACCTGGCGAGCATTGCAATACGTGCTCCATTCCTAGTTGGTTGAAATTGCCTAGCATACTCATTGGAACGCTCAAGCAGACGCACTGCATGTTTCTCCGCCTTGGGAAGCCAATGCTTGAGAACCTCGCGTTGCAGCTCCGTCTGTGCTTCGAGTGTTTTATTTAAATGTGCTGATGTGGCAGCTAGTTGATGCCGCTGTTCATTGAGCTCGGATTGATGTTGCATTGATGTCTTCAGCATGCGCTCGCCGTTCTCCACATAACTATGATTGAGATGCTGTTCGATGCGTTGGCCCAAATCTTTCAGTTCCTTATACTGTTCCGCCACGTGTCCACTCAAGTTGCGCACATGCTCGAGCACATCATCGGTTTCGCTCTCCACGTCCTGGGTGCGGTCAATATGCAGATGCATATCCGCAACGCGATAGTTGGTCTGATTGAGGTCTCGCCAGAGCATTTCGAGGCGAGCGCGTTGATCAAACGCAGCATCGGAGGCATTGCCTGAGGCGTAGAAATGTTGCCAGGCGCAGTCGTTGGTGGTTCGAATGTCCTGCACCAGCTGATGATGCTGCTGAATGGCCTCCAGATAGAAATGCGCCTGTTTTAAAGCCGTGGGCAGGCTGAGATGTTGGGCACCTTGACCATAATTGTGCAAATTGTACATCGTTTGCATAATCTCAGCTCGTAAGGTGCCCACATCCTGTTGCAGGACCAATGCTGCGCTGTGCATAGAGTTGCACGCATGCTGGCGTTTGCCAATGGTGGCCAGAGCCTTGCGTGACTGAAACTTGCTGTTCTCTGCATGGGCATCGAGCTTAAGGAGTGCTGCAGTGTCGTAGCTGAGAAGCAACTGTTTCGCCTGACTGAAGTCCTGCTGACGAGCACGCCAAGTGTCATAGGTACGCTCATACTCGGACAATTTGAAATACGGCGCCGGTATGCCCGTTAGATCCATGTTGTGAAGGCCACGGCGCAGCTTATGACCCACCAGCTCCACATAGTCCAACAGGAGTAGAGTGCAATTGTCGCATACTAGAAATAAAAACTGTTGAGCTAATATGCAATTTTATAATATTGTTGTGAGAGAACAAACAGATTTTCTCCCTAAACTAAGCAAGTTTTTGCTTATTTTATCTTAATTGTTATGCTCTGTCCGTACGAACAGAGCGAACGGATCTAGAGCTATTTTATTTGTGAATGGATGTTGGTGTGCTATAGGCAGTATGCATCTCATTCGATTTGTATACTCTGTTCCCGAAGGGAACTGCGAAATGCGAAATCACAAGTAATGATGTTCTCCAAAGTACACAATTCCCAAGCTCTATACAAGTTTTCTTACGTTTGCAACCGTTCTCCACTAGATGATGACGATCCGCTTCGCACTTGTTGCACTTCAGGCCCATTACACCCTCGCGGCAGTAACACTGGCCCGTCTCCGCATCACATCCCTCCGTCCTAATCCCATCGGGGCTGCAGTTGCACGCCTGGCAGCTGCTGTTTGGGTACTGCATTGGATTGCCAAAGAAACCCAAGCGACAGCGTTCGCACAGGCGGCCCGTGTATCCGGGCTTGCACACGCAGCTGACCTCACCCTCCCGCACATTGCATCCGCGCGCAAAGTTGCGGTTGGTTTCCGGACACGGGCAGGCCTGGCAGCCATGCCGAGAGTTGGGGTCACCGTAATAGCCATCAGCGCACTGTTGACAATGTGCTCCACCGCTGTTTTCGCGACAATCCTAAAAGAGAAAGGTTCAATTATAAATATGGACAGTTGCCAAGTCGCTGTTCGAAAATCCCTATCTTGTTAAGTAGTTCGGTCACACTGCTAAAACAGGAAAACATCGATGTTTCTCATACATATGATCGATTTCCTTACATCACTAATTAGCAGTGTACCGGAAAAGCGATGATTTTTAAAATGTAACTGGAAAATTTTCGCTAGTGGCTTGTTTGGGGATCAGCAAAATGATTTCGCTCGATTCCATGGGTATCAAAAAAGGGCGAAAAAGTAACTACGTAATATGTGTACAAGCCCTAAAGCAGTTTGTTAGACAGTTGGTTATAGTTTATGAAAGTGGCAATTATTTTAAAATGTGGCTAATTGTGTCGGTAAATGTCATGAAATTTAAAAATATTTCATTTTATTCATTTTTGTGATGGAGTTATATTTAATCGTTTCAATCGATTGTTAGTGTATTTATTTTATTTGAAGGATTGGGCTAACTCTAACTTTTTAATTTTATAGTATTTTTAATAAATAATTTACTAGAGCACTTTTTGACTCTCTGTACCCATAAAATGCGTAAAAGGGGGTATTAAATCTCCGACCCTATAAAGTATGTATATATCAGTATCAATAGCCTAGTCAATTTCAGATATCTCCCTGCGGGATAGGGTGATATGGCAGGTTTTGAATTATTAGACATTTCTTACCAAACAAACTCCTGTTTCTCGATCACAATCGCTGCTGCGTCCATTGCAGTGACAGGGTGCTGCACGACCAATCAAATCCTCAATAAAAACACTTTCCACGTCACTTGTGTTGCGCCAGCGGTAAAAGGAGCGGCCCGGGTCCTGACAAGAAAATCCATCAAAACGCTTGGGGCACTTACAGCGCTCAACACCTTTGGCAATCAGATTAGTGGATCCCTGTACATATATTGCGGCATCCATATGTACATTGTGGAGGCTATACAGAAAAATGAATAAAGAATACATAATTACCGCATTAGCTCATTCGATATTTTTTTCAATATTTCGGATTAAGAACAAGGCTTGGGGTATTTGACATGAAACTACACTTCCATGCTTATAAACGCCTTATATTGATGGAGACAAGAGCTAAAATAAATGTACACCAACTAGTTACAACACTTTATTGATAAGTTGGCAGGGCAGCATCGAATTGCAAACTGTTTATTACATAACGGTCTCAAAGTTTATTTTTTGTAATAGTTCAAATAATATACAGTCGATCAGTCGATTGACTCCAAATTTTTTAATATTATGTTTTTTTGTGTATCAGGATCTGGTACTAATATGAATGAACTTAGTGTTATTGTCCGAGACACCCGAATAAGCTTATAGTAAATTCAAATCAATTGAGGAGAGCTTATAACTTATAACATGGACTGGAGTGTAATTTGAAACGTGACGTGTCACCATAAAAACAAAGTCCTATATCAAGTGATTAATACGAAAAGGCAAATTTCTCAACGTCTTATCTACAGTTTGAACACACTTGATCTGCGAATGGTATAAACGAACCTACAACCAAATTGGATACGTCAAGCTCTTATAGTCTCTGAGATCGACGTGTTCAGCTGGACAGTAGATGGGCAGACAGGTGGACAGACGGACAAACGAACAAGATTACATCGACTCGGCTTGACGCAGAGCAAAATAAGTAGGTAACAAGTAAGAACGTTGTACTCGGACGTACCCGACAGCAGAATACTCGGTTTCAAGTCCGATATAATTTGGTTATTTGTGCGGTGGGAAAAAGACGTGAAGAGACTCTACCTGTACAGTTGTGAAAGATATAGATTTTGATCTTGATACTTTATAAACTCAAGCTTCAAGGTTACAGAAAAATTGCGTTCAAACGGCCAGACGGTCGGACGGACATTTCACAAACCCAATATTATTTTTACAAAATTCTTTTTTTATCCGAGTATAAAAAGGTATAGGTAACAAATAAAAAGAATGCTTGGATATAAGAAAACCTCCGTTTGTACGAGTAGTATGTGGATGAAAATATTAATTATTTATTAATTAATTGTTATTTTAAATGCTAGTTTCTTTATACTCTGTACGTTCCGGGCCTTTAAGATAAAAGTCGGATTACTAAGTATGAGGATTTCCTTCCGTGAATTCGCAGAAGTAAGGGTTATCCAAAAGTTTTGAACTAAAAAGGGGGCTTAACTATACCCGGTGTAGCATCTTATACAACACATCCTTTGTGACCATACTTAGCACTCTTTGCTGCCCCATTGCCACATTGGCAATACTGTAATTGTATCCTCCTTTAAAACATTTTCAGTATAGCTTTGCTCGTACACATAAACATGAACATGAGAGAGTGAAGTAAGGGTTTACAAGATCAGGTGGAAGCGCAGCTTGACCTGGTAACTTACACAACTTGCTGAAAGCCGGCAAAGGCAAAGGCGCGCAGAAATATGTGACGCACATTCTGCAGCGCAGCCATAAGTGTGTCCCGATCCACCGCCTGGCTGTTGTGGTGATACTTCCAGTAGGACTCGTGCAGCGGCACACGATGCGTCACATTAAGCGAGTATTCAAATTCCTCGTACTCGTAAAAGTCCAGAACCAGCTTGGCATGCGAATGCAGTTGCACCAGCGGATATTGCGCCAGGACCTTACGCTCCAGCGGTGTATGAGCGCCTTCCGTGAGTAGCGAGAAGTACAAGTAGCCACCGTAGCTGGTGGTGCGATCGCCATAGAACTGTGGAGGCAGCTGAAAGTATAACGGCTGGTAAAACTGAGCATAGGCGCCAATCGACACATTGCCCGTGGAGCGCGGCACCAGGCTGAGGTCGTTCATGCGCTGTATTTCAGCATCCTCGCGATAGGACACGCTGCCAGCCATTTGAACGACTACGATGTATTCAAACTCGCCGCTTGTGACGTGCTGCGGACGCAGCTGCTGTACGCTTAGGTTGCGGGCCTCCGGCATGCGGATGTGGCCCCAGGAGAGTTCACTTTGCTCGCATTCCGCGGCGCGTCCAAAGCAGAAGCACCGTGTACAGCCCTCGGGATTAAGGGCCGACAAACCGAACGTGCTCTGCATGCAGGTGTCACACTTGAGGCCCACCACTAGCGACTTGCAGGGACACTGGCCGTTGGAGTCGCAGGCAATCAAGCCATCGGCACGTGTGAAGGAACCTCCAACATCGCACCCACAGCGCCGGCATTCGGGGTAGCCAAAGTACCCGACGGCGCAGCTATTGCAGGTGCGGCCCGCGTAGCCCTCCCGGCACTGACACTGTCCGCCGATCGCTACACAGTGCTGGCCAATAGAGCCAATATGATCGCATTCGCATTCGCGACAGCCTAGACGCGCCTGCCACCCCCAGGTGCCGGGTACGCACTGTGCGCACCCCAAGCCGCGCGTGAACTTGGGGCAGATGCATCGCCCGTTGAGCTGATCACACACCTGACCCTCTACCGCGCACGCAGCACAGCGCTGACAGCCCTCCGTGCTGAAGCCAAAGAATCCCTCGGTGCATTCGTTGCAGTGGCGGCCGCCGACTCCAATTTTGCAGTCGCATTGACCCGTCCACGGATTGCACTCGTGACTGCGAGCACCGTGCGGATCGCACTGGCAATCGCGGCAGCCCACGCCCTGCGTGAGATTCCAGTGACCCGCCTTGCACTTGTCGCAGCGACGACCTGCCACATTCAACAGGCAGGAGCACTGACCCGATCGTTTGTCACATGCTGATGATAGGGATCCAACCGGGCTGCATTGGCAATCTGCAGAGTATAAGAAAATTTACTGGTTATTATGAAAACAGTTAAATCAAGTGAGTACGATATATTACGAGCATATACATTTTATATGAATTCAGTGGCAGATTATCTACATACATACATAAGTAATTATTTAGAACTCTTTGTCATTTATACAAAAGTGATTCATTTACAACCTTCATTTTCGATACTTAATCCTCTTACACCTACTAATATAAGAACTATTATAGTTTCCAATAATGCCTTCTATTAGATAGCATTTAGCACAACGAAGTTAGACTCTCGGGGATAGCGCTCTTGGTCTAGTATTTGTAAACTATAGGATGCCAAATTGGGTTAAAGAAGTTTGTTTCTCGAACATCTGATAGTAATTTCTAATATCAGATCACCAGCTCTATCCGTTTTCTAACTAATCAGAAAAGAAATAGCTTTCGACTTTCCAAAAACCCTTAAAGTAAATCTGAATAGGTTCAAACTCAGTTCAATGGTATGAAAGAAAGAAATTAAAAGAAAATATCCTATCTTTTGAATAAGATTATTGGTATAGGTATTTCGGACTGAGTTGATTATTTTACATATTATGAAAAAAGTCCAATTCCTTATTTTATTCCTTATAGTTAGGTCTAACATCATGAAGTAAATATGAGTACAAATAAAATAAGCTAAGTCGACATACCGAAGTATGTCTGTTGTTTATATGCTAACTAATCACTCAGTTTGAAGCTATGTTAAGAATACTTGGTATAGAATTTGTTTCTGGCTACATGTAGAAAATACTTTGAAATATTTGCAACTTAAATATAACGTTTGTTCTTATTTCATTTTAAGATGAGCAAGTAAGGCGTCGTACTCACTAGGCTTTTAAACATATTTATATTGTACTAACGGAGCAATCGCCATGAGAGTTTTGCACAAGATAGTCAGAATAAAAGTTAAGCATTAGACCTGCTGTCTTTGGCTGGCAGCTTTCACCCCACCCTCGTAGGTCTCAGTGCCATGTAGTATAAGAATATTCGAGGATGTTTGTCACTTTAATGTCCGCTTATGTAGCTGCTAGAAATTTGTTTACTGGGCCACATGTGCCACCACAGTCATCATCATCATCGATGATGCAGCTAACTGCACTCAAGACCACTAACAACTGTTAGCCAGAGAGAAAAACCGCCAGCTAGTTGGCCGCTTTGTGGGTTGCGCGTAGGCAGCACCACAAACCGCCCACATTTGCATAGAGTTTCCTAGCCGGGCGACAAACAACAAATGCGACAACGACGGCGAATGAGATAGACGGTAGCGGGGAGGCATGAAGGAAGCAGACAAGTCTGCCAGCCATTGAGATGGCGTACGTGGACTGCAAGGCATATACGAAAATAAATTCATTCATAAATCCGGTAAAACCAACGCAAAAATTTTCAAATTGATTGCGCGATCTATAAAAAACTTAAAATGTTAACATAAAAAATAAACATTAAGACTGGAGAAAATAAACTCAAAAATATGCGAAGTTAAATTACGCTTCAGTATATAGCATTAACTCTTCTGGAACTATAGTTTAAAGATTATATTTATAATTATACTAGTTTATACCCGCGGCGTTGCTCGCATTTCCTAACTATATTTATTTAAATTTTGATTCTTATAAATATTTATTATGTCGATCGAGGGCACGGTAAAAAAATTGCTATGAAACTTCCTTCCCCACACACTTACACACACTAACACTCGTGGATATTATAGTTTTTATTTAATGTAAAATTATACTCATGAATATTATCATTTTTCGTTTATGAGTGGGTGGTTGTGTGGGGGTGGTGATGACACAACAAACTTTAGCTATAAACATTCCCTGGACTTCAAGGAATATATTATAAAAGATTTCATCAAGATCCTTTAAACGGTTTTCAAGTTTATCGCGAACATACAGACAGACATTCACTTTTATATATATAGATTGAGATCTCTAATGCTGATTGTATGCTCATATATGCTTTTATACCCTAGCAGAGGGTAAAATAATTTTGTCTCGAAATGTGTAATGGACTGAAGGAGACGTTTCCGATCTAACAACGTATATATAAACTGAATCAGCATGAATAGCCGAGTCTATATAGCGATGTCCGTCTGTTTCTATGCGAACTAGTCTCTCAGTTTTAAAGCTATCGTGATAAAACTTGGCACAGACCCTTCTTTTTGCTGCAGGCAGTACATATGTCGGAACCGGACGGATTGAACCACTATAACATATAGCTGCCAAAGGAATGATCGGCCGACAACTATGTTTTTGTATGAAAAACTTTTTTGTTTATAAAAGTATCCTTACAAAACTTTATCAAACAGAGTCTCTGGAGAGTTTATATAATCTGACCAAATTTGGTCAAAATCACACAACTATATCAAACTTTTTGTTTACACAAATATTTTATCCAGATTAAGTGAGAGTCTTATTATACTTCAAATAGTTTCCTATCATTTTATAAAAATCGGATCACAATAAGTATTGTTTAAAATTTAATTCCTGCTAGGGTATATAGCTTCGGCACTCCGAAAAATTCGGATAAAGATATACACACATATTGTGTTTTTGAAATACATCTTACTGGATATTGCGGTCTTATTTCTGTCAGACACAGCACCTTGACTCTTATTCCATTCTGTTACAAACACTATGAACATCACATAATACCCTTCCTTAACATGTGTATTCGAAGTAAATGTGTAGAAACATGAGCATGCCATAGCACGCGACAAGAGGAGATAGTTTGACTGTTGTCGAGGAGCTGGGGAAAAAGCAGGCAGCACCTCAGCAGCGCCTCCAGGCACTTGGCTAAGATTCAGGCTGAGCTCTGACTGCTGCAGCTGTCAAGTGCCTACTTGGGATATGCATTTTCATGAATGAAAGAGGCGCAGTTGCGACTTTTGCATTAAACCCTCCCGAGAGAAAGGCTTCTTTTTGTGGTTGTTGTTGGCTTTTGCCACCTCTCAGACGAGCGACCAATAAAAGGTTTAATCAACTGACGCCATTCGAAGGCGTCCCTCGTTCCTCTGCTGAGCAAATGATGTCATTAAAGCTTACAATGAGGCATCACGACTCCTAGCCCCAAAATGCGTGTCATACTACAGTTTGAGAGCCACTGCACAGCACTCGCAACACCCACAGATGTTGCGCTGTCTGAGATCTGACAATGTTTCTATGAATTTTGGCGTGGGTCATCAGCAGCTTGTTGTTGGTTTCTTTCAACTTTATTGACAATTTTCTTACTTGAGTTTTATTAATGAACGCGATTTGTTTTCTGTTTCGCTGACTGCTTCCAAGTTTGGCTCAAATCTCAGCTCTGCGAGTATGGTCAGAAGTCTGGGAAGTGTGGGTATAATTGTGGGCAGCTAAAGTGCACTTCCGTTAGTTTAACGGTGATTTGCGCGATGTAAAAAATACTCAGTACGTTTTAAATTTGGCTTTAATTTAAAATGATACTTAAGTTGTCAGTGGACTTATGTTAATGTGTTGCCGGCCAGAATAGTGGTGGATTCATAGGTGAAATTAATTTTACTAATCTAAATCCTTAGACAAGAGCTAAGCTTAGTATGAAACTCTAAAACCCTAAACAAAAACTATAACGAGACCACAAAATTCTAATCTCAGCCATGTTCAAAGACAGTCACAAATCACAAATCGTGCAATAAATTAACAATTAAACAATAATAATTCTGAAATGTCATACATGGCCGTGATGAAAATTGACAATATAATTGCAGTCTACATTTGGAAATCGAAATTACAAAGCGTATATAAGTAATAGTTTTCAGCATTGCATTGCACTGCAGCTGAAATTTAGAGCACGTGTTTGGCTGCCATGCAGTTTTTCACTTTGGACATGACAAAATATTGATTAAATGATTTATTCTACGACCAGTTGCCAGACACCGCTGCGAATGCGCAATGTGTAGATTGCTTAAATGAAACGCGCGCCAACGCGGTCAATCAATAAATCTCCAATCATCAACAAAAAATTGTAAAGATACGAAAATTGTAAGAAATATGAATATTTGTGAAGTGCAAATACTCTTTAATAATATATGACAGCTGCTGAAAGAGATATCGGAACACATACAAAATTTAAATGGTGAACGATGAAAGAGGCAGTTTAAGATCAAACCAGTATTACTTCTGAAAATAGCTTTGCCTGATTTTAAATATACTGTCACTTGCCTAAGAGGTACTGCAAATTCCGTCAGAAAGTGCCAAAATATCCATAAAATAGCAATACAATAATATAGCAACTCTGAACAAACACTTCAATTCTCAGATAAGTAGAAAACACAGAACTGGCCACAAGTGAAGTACATGTTTTATAGATTATTGTAAACTGATAATTTAAATAAAAGTTTTGGATTTAATGCCAAAAAATGGCAAGATGGATCAGTCTGCATTGTTTATGCACCATTATAGAAAGGGCATTGGAAACATTAGTTTCGGAAATTTTAACAAAAATCAGGCAGCAATTAAGCATCTGTTGGCAACTGCGATAACAATCTCACGGCAACGAGTTCACCAATGAATGTATGACTAAATGAATGACGGACTGACTGACTGACTGACAGACAGACTTACTGACTGAGTGACCAACTGCCTTGGCTAGATTTATGTGTAAGTTGACATTTGAAATGTCAAAACCCAAGTTGGCTAACGGCAACTGCAATTTCAGTGAGTTGCTGCAGGCGTAATGCGTTTACAGCAGTTGCTGTTCTTGTTATTGTCTCGTAGGTCGCCCACTGCTGACCTACATTGACAACGAGAGAAACAGAGAGGAAGAGTGAGTTGTAGAGTGGGAGTACTGAGGTGGAGAGCAGAACGGGATCGACCACCCGGTTGTGTTGTCTTTTAATATCCTCACGTAGCCAGCGCTTGAAATTTCGTTGTTAATTAACCCGTTTACATATATTTTGGTTAGACCAGGCCTTGGGACTGGTCCTGCCAGCTACAACCAGTTGCCCCAGACACCAGCCCAGTCCCCCTCCCGTGGCTGCAAATTATTTATGCTTTCTTTGATCGAACTCGGCGCTGCAACGTCATAATAGTCACAGGTCTCCAGTCTCTCGATTGTTTTCGTGAGCCCCATAAATTAAACGAATGTTAACTTTGCTCAGGAAATTGTCTGATCGGCTCCGTTTCAAAAATTGAAACGTTCAGTGTCTTCTAAGTGTGATTGACTAGGAGATATCCTGTTAACACACAAAGGTACCCAAATCGACCACACGTTGGAACGTCTAATCTCGTCGGACTGTGTGTCGGAAAGAAACTTGCTTTCTGATACCCTTCTATTATAATTTTGTTATCAAATGTCAAACAGATTTGAAGAAGTCTTTCCGAACACATCCCATATATGTATGTGTATCATATCTATTCTGGATCAAGACGACAAGTTGAGTCTGTGTGGTAATTTTTGCCTATCGTTTTATTTGATTGTAGGTTTCCATCGAAGGTACTAGTCTCTCTGATTTGAATTAACATATGTCTGCCCAAATTAGACCAAAAAGTGTTACAATCGCAAGGAACTTTATAATAACCTGTTTATGCATCCTTATGAGCACAGGGTATAGATTAATTATAGTCATTTGCTTGTTATAATAAACGGTTGCGGCGTTGACTTTGCGGCGCCCGTTAAGTGGTGGCAACTGTGGAAGTGGATACATTAAAATCTCGCCTTTGTGAAAATTCATAAATCTCATTCTGAATTGACTTAATTAAATTGGCTAGAAGATGGAAGCTTTACTGAACCTGGAAATGGAGGTGGCGGGTCTGAGGAATTACATCTTCAATTTGTAATATACACATAATAATTATAGATAATTCGTTATGATATGCTCAGTTGGTATTTTGATTCATAAAAATAATAGTATTTTAAGTTCATGGGATAGCTCAAGAGTTTAAACAGTTTGTCCTGACTGACGGACTGACTGATTTGTAATCAACGTACAGCCTAAGCCGTAAGAGTCAGAATGCTGAAATTTTCACAGTAGGTACCATCAGGTGCACACTAACACCGGGTTGTGGAAAGTTCCACACACATTCGTTGAAAATTGCGGAAAATGTATCCTACTTTTTTGTAGACCATTAATCGGCTTCAAACTAATTTTAAAAGATTTTCACAAAGATTAATCTGAAACTTATTTTTCCGATTTTGGAAAAACCATAAATGAGCGGAAAATGGGGATCTCCGGTCGGGAGATTTGCGAAAAACTCTTGTATAAAATTGACTTCTAACTCATTTTCAAAGCTCTACACATTATTCTTTGAAAAATGTCACACCCACGATCAGGGAATAGATCAAATTAGTAAGATTATTTGTTTAGTTAGTTTCTCTTCGTCATTTCCATAGCCCTACACAAAAATCATTAGGCATCTGGTTCAACTATATAGGAACGTCTACCCCCACCGTCGGGAAAATTGTGATACGCTATTTTTGTGTATTTCGTACGATTGACGAAAGTAGTGAAATTCAGCTGAATGCATTTAAACCTAAATATTTCGCCGGGCAACGCTCGGGTTTTACACAACTAGTCTATTATATGTGTAATAAACAATTTCAAGATTTTAGTCGTACTAAGTTTCCCAGTTTTCCTTTACAACCGTGTTTATTATTTTATTTATTTGCACCTGTCATGTTGAAAGACTTTTGTAATTCCAGTTAATCCCTGTGTCTCCATTATTGATCATGCCAAAAAGCTCAAATGCTAGAGTTTATGTGAACATATATCCATAGCGACAAGAGCCAGACGCCGTTAAGACGTCTCGGCATCTAAATTATGGATAGCATTTTTCGCTATTCTCTCTATGTATTTAGCTTAAAATTTCGCGCTTTTATTTTTAGAGTCTGCCGTCGTTTGGTATTTTTGAGATTGGAGTCACGAGCTTAGCACTGGAGGTAGTCATAAGACAAGTGGCAGTTGGGCGGCTCTGTTTAGCTGCAAGCCATGCGATGTAAAAATCATATGCAAATTTGTTTATGCCACGTAATGCGAGCGCATTAAGCAGCATAAACTTTGGTATTATACTACGAGTTTTTTTTTTTATATTTTAGATGGCTTGTAAGGAATTTCGAAAGCCAGTTGAAATCTTATTTGTAATAACTGGCAATCAATTTGAAGCGCTTTGACCTTTCTACAGTGCTTGTCAAACTGTGCAGAATGATGGATTATTGCAGCGCTAATGAATGGCACATTAATTTGCATTTAAATGCGCCAAGCATTTTTCGGCTTTCAGCCTTCGACTTGTCATTGAATAATGAGACAGCAGCTAGTTTTTCATGCAATAAACACTAGTTTCTGTAAATGTTCAGGCCGGGAAACATAAACTACGCGTGCTCAGGCCAAAATAGATTGGACTGCAGCTCTCGAAATATGAAAAAACATTTTATAAATGTCACATTCACATGCTGAAATCTCCGTGCCAAATTTCAGGCGCGCCCCCAAAATATTATTAATATGAATTTACATATATATATTTTCCATTTCATAGCGTTGCAACGCGTTGGCGGAATTTTCAAATTTTTTCTGTTGACAGTTTTGAGGTTGCAAATTTATGCATTTATTTTCTGTTAAAATCATAAATGTGTTTCGGCCCATCATCAAACGAGTTTCGTCTGAGAAATAATGTAGGCAAATTATTTATTTGCGTATAAAATATTGGAAGTGTTGTAGTAGTTTCAAATGGCTTATTTTTAAACTCCTAAATGTTGTTTATGTGAACCGTTCAGATTTATGCCGATAGGTGCAATATATTTTATATTGTTTTTACTCCCAGTACCCATAAAATAGGTAGAAGGGGTATATAAGTTGTGAAAATATATGTAACAGGTATAAAAAGACATCCCGACGCTATAAAACATATGTATTCTTGATCACTATCAATAGCCGAGTCGATCTGGTCCTGTTCGTTGGTCTGTCTTTTCGTTCGTAGGAGATCGTCGATTTCAAAGGCTACTAGTATAAAATCTACATACAACGAATTTCTCAGGAAGTTCTCGAATGAGAAGTGAGCATACTCCCGCCCAAGCCCCCGTAAATCGATAAAAACAGCTTACAGTCGCAATTTTAAAGACACAGAGCTGTTGCCTCAGTTCCAATCTAGTTTATTTACTTCCCAGATAATATTGCCTTTAAGTCCGCTTAATTAAGCAATTCCAATTAATCTCGAAAGATTTTTTTGGCTACACCCATCAAGCAACACCCACCAAGAGCACAGGCTCCATGTTCCACAAGTTGGCTATACCTGGGTACACTTTCGCCCATCAAAATGAATGCAGTCAAATGTTTGGCGGGCTCAAATTGCATTTCCTGTCACTTGGCCGATCGCTCGACCAGCCCAACTATGAATCTCGCACTTCGCTTCAGTTGCAGTCTCAACCATGGGTGTGTACATACATAAATGTCTCTGGGTCTCGGGATCTAATACAGCCCGGCCTGTCTGCCTGATTGTCTGCTGGTCCCCTCAACACACACGACATGCAAAGTTACATGTGTGTCAGCCTCTGCGAATGTTGTGGGTGTGTCTTGGGTGTACATAACGTCTGTTCCACAGGCCGGCAAGCAACATCAGCATCAGCATCAACATCAACACCAACACTAACATGGGCCAGTTTCTATAACACGCTACATGATGTTAAAATAAGTAACTATGGAAATTAAACTTGTAAACCTCAAAAACCCTTGAAAAGATTTGGAATACGATTATATTTATAATGTTATTAATTCGATATCAAATGTGTTGTTTTATACAAACTGACTTAATTTGATCAACATTAGATGCCTATATCATATGCTGCCATAGGAATAATTAGTTGAACATTTAGTTTTAATAAGTATATGTTGCATAGTTATTTATTTTAGCCGCTCTTTATAGTCTGCGTAAGAATGCTCTAGTCGAGTATACCCGACTATGAAACTCCCTGTACACAAGTCTTCAATTTCCTAATATATCTTCGTACACACACATACACAAGCACGCACGCACACAAGCGACAACGGAAGCGAGGTATTTTAAGTCGCGTCTGCGCTACTTCTTCCCTCCCGCTCTGTAGTACAGAATCTTGTTTGTTGAATAACTTCCGTGTGTATTATCCGATCGAAACGAAATGAAATGTGGACAGTAGATTAAGAGTGACCAAAGTATTATTCAAGTCAAATAATAAAGCTATATCTTGAAATTGTTACTGTAAAACGGTTTTTATCGAATAGCGGGGGTGTGGGGAGGAATATCTCGGATCCAAAATAAACTTGACCTGCGCCTGCTCTACACGAACCTACATTTCAAATTTGGTATCTATATCTCTTATAGTTGCCGAGATCGACGCATTCATACATACGGGCGGACGAAAGACATGCCCAAATCGAAATCTCTTTTTTATTCCGTCTGTTACATACATTTGCACAGATTTAGTACCCCCTTTTTACCCATTTTATGGGTGCCTGAAGTAAAAGGAGTATATTGGGCTTGAGAAATGTCCTTCCGTCCGTCCGTCTGTCCGTCTGTCCGTATGAACTAGAGCAACCAAACTTGGTATATCGTCAATTTATAAAGTGTTAAGGTCGCCTGCCCACCCGCACTGCCTCCTCCGCAATTTGGTGAAAACCAATAGTGGGCATAATGCCCTTTTCTGACCACACAATTAACCAAAGTATACCGGACTTGAAAGAGTATTGTGCTTTCGGCTTTGCCCGACTGCAACGTTCTTACTTGTTTTTATTACCATCTTAATGATTTTACACAAAAATGCTATTTGTTTATTTTCTTACGTTTCTGAAATAACTCTGGCGTTTGTAATTCAATCGAACTTTTGCGATGAATAAACACTGAGCGAAGAAAAATGTGTACTAAATTTCAACACAATATTTCAAAACTCATCGACTTAACCATTTTTGCGGAAGTGCACAGAAAAATTCAAAATTTGAAATAAACAATCTGTGTCCGAGTATGGATCATAGGTACATAATGGAATTGGTGTCCAAGATAAGATCACACCTCGGAACACACCTCAAATGACAGATGGGCAGAATAATATGTGTACATACTTACGCAATTTAATTATTGAACATACTACAAATTAAATTTGAAGAGAATAAAGAAATAAATGTATGTTTGTGGAACGAATAAAATCCTATTTTCTATTTTATTAAATCTATTGCATTTTTTGGTGTTTCAACGTTTAGTTCCTTTAACTTTACATAAGTCAAAAACCTGTCTTTAAACTTACAATAAACTAACTGAAAGACTATAAAGATATAATCTTATGCAGTCATTTAAAACAAGGCTTATATTACTATTGCCAAAAAATTCAATGTTTTGTAGCCCGTGAGGTATTTTTAACTAATTGCAGTTGATTTTTAATTACAACGACTACACTCTTAGCCATTTTAATTAACTTTGTTGGTTTCGATCACTCGTAACATTTATGTTTGAGACTTTGTCTGGCAATTTCTTATCTTTATTTGCGACATGTATTTTTAATTTAAACGCGACTATCAAGTATTTAAACTGCATCGCTAGAAACTCCCTCGACAATGCCCCAAAGTGTTTTGTTAAATGGTATTTGCCTCGTTTTTCTTTAATTTTTTTTTTTTGGTGGCTGGGGAGGTTTTTTGATCTGTGGTCTGTTGATCTTCAAGACTTGAATTGCCGCCGGCTGCAGACTTGGACTTTTTCTGCTCGATAGCGTGCATAATTTTTGGAGTGTATCTGGTTGTGTTTTTTTATCGAGCGGTCTTTTTCTTTTTAGGCAAATAGTTTCGTTAATTGAAATAAAATTCAATTTGACGTTTTTACGGCATGTGGAGATAGTTTGGCTAAATACGTGAGAAGTTGCAGTTGCAGTTGATTGCTTAGGGGGTCTAGACATTGTATACGTGTGTGTGTGTGCGTGAAGTGTGAAAGTTGTTTTTTGGCTATAAGATGCAACCCGTTTCATGGGCAATTTGAACAGTTTCGATGGCATGCGAATGCAAACGTATTTTCAAAAAGCCAACTATGATTCATGCGAATGAGTTGACTGTTAAAACGTGTGAGAATATTACAAATTTTCAGATGATTTGTTTTTAGTGCAGATACTATGTCATATATTCTATTAATAGTGGTTAATCCACGGAGGGTTCTTTTTTTTGAGAACAGAGACAAGAAGAGAACTATTAGATGTAAGTATGTATAACTCCAGTTTTAAAATTGTAATTAATACCAAAAAAAGTCGCCTTTTTGCCCACAATGCATGGAAATGTTATGTTCGTATCCAAAATCATCAGATGCTGGAAAACTTCTGCACCGATTGAGTTCAGATTTTGACACAATATACACTTTGCTTCAAGGATTGTTTTTTATATATTTCTCGCGTCCATAATATACCGGCGAACGCGAGAAAAAATTACATAAATAATTTCAAAAATACAGTGCACATCTATACGGAAAAATGTAAATAAAATCAGATTATATTGTGACCAAAAAGCCAGAGACTTTGAAAATCCACACTACGGGTTACTTCCACCCGTCCCCACGGACGGGAATAGTCTTCAGGTTAAATTCGTGAGAGAAGGTTTTTGTTAGATCGATTTAAAAGTTCTTCAAAACCTTTCCAAATTTGATAAGCCACGGGAGGGAAAATAGTGGTAAGATATTTTTGTTTATTTCTTATTTTCTTATCCTTGCAACAACAATTTGCCACAGCGAAGTATGGCGGGGTACAACTAGTATCTCATAAAGATTTCAAATCTATCTAAAGCTCTTTAAATACTATCTCATATATTTCTTTTATAAAGTTAATACAGGAAGTGTTATTTTGCTGAAAACAGAGCCACAAGGAGAACTATAGGCTGTAAGTTACATAAATAGTTTAGGAAATGTTTTAATAAAGTTGACGCCATCAACACCACTACCGTTTTAATAATATCTCATAAAGATTTAAAATCAATCTAAAGCTCATTAAATCAATTTATTGCCAGCCGAAAGTTCAAATCCTTTTGCAATATTATTTTTTTAAGTAATCAGCTTCTGTGTATGAAAACATTAACCCAGTGTTCCCGGCACACCGTTGGCAGCTGTAATTTTGAACAATTTGGCCGCTGATAATATTTATTATTCAATTTTCATCAAATCTGATTATGGATAACCTGTTTGCAACGTAAATTTGTGGCAAAAGCTACAAAAAATGCAAGCAAATTATTTTTCTGACGCTTAAATTAAGCATTAATTTTCGCAATGGGCAAGAGTCGGCGTCATAAATATCTTTCGTGCGCCGTCGAAAATTGTGAGATCATGTCGAAAAATAAGCGAAACATTTTTTAAGGTGTTGCTGCGCTTGTTGTGACAAGCGAATGGCGATAAGTGTGTGTTTCGAAAACCGAATCGAATGGAGATAGCAAAATTAATGTAGTACGCTTAACAGTTTACATTCTCGAAATTTCCAGCAGAGTAAGCCGTATAAGATTACACATAAATGTCAAATTAGTGGCACAGAGTGAGATAGACAGACGGAGAGATACTCAAGATATGCATATATGTGTGTATGTAAATCAATTTCCAATTAAAAAACGCAGACAACAGACCGGAAATACGAAACCCTGTGTGTAAGACCACGTGTGGAGCAAGCGTTGAAGAGTTTCATTGTGGTTAGATCGAAGAAAAATGAGGTTAATCAGCGCCAGAGAAATTCAGATATTATACGAAGAATTTCACCTTTTTAACGACAGTTACAGCTTAACTCTGCTATTGTTTATGGGTTCGTGTCGGCGCTCAGGAAATATGCAATAATATGAACATGGTACTGTGTATTACGGGTATATGTATGCTCCCGAAACCTCTACAAATAATCCTACTATTTTGTTAGTCACGTTTTTGTATTTATTTGGTAATTTTGACTGGGATTCAACGTTGATATCTGTGGCCCCCACAACGTGTGCCGGGTTGTCTGAGGTCAGAGACGAGATGACGACGCCAACGCCAACGACGACGGCGACGCCGACGCCGACGCCTAGCCCATGGGCCAAAATCAACAACGCGGACAGACAGACACACGTCTGAAAGATGCCAGCAACAACAATAATAATAACAACAACAAGCTAAACTGGCGCCTCGGTCACTTTGATCTATGCACTTCAAATGATTTTTTCCTGGCGTTGTATATTTTTTGCTGCCTTAGTCTTTCGTCTTTCTGTTGTTGTTGTTGTTGATTGTGCCGATGCGTAAAGAACGAAGCGGCAGTTTCAATGAAACGGTAACTTTTTGGCTTGGTAGTTGTAGCGGCACAGAAGTTGGCACCACTTTTGGTTCGAGAACTGAGTAGAGTATTTGCAACCGTCAAAAGGTTGGATCTGTTTTAATATTGATCTCTTGAAATAGAGGGATAGCTTCTGGATGAGATTTGGAGATTTCACTGTAACTCAAGTATATTAGAACTAAGCCGTTGATTGTTGTTTCCTCGAGAGATTTTTTTAGTATACTGACTGAAGGTATAGGAAACTAGGTTATTTTATATCCAAAATCTGTTCGTTTGGTGAACTTTTTAACGGTATACAGGGTCAACCGAACATACACATACACATATATGTATGTATGTGTGTAACAGCTGAAAAGCTCTGCGTTCCCATTGAACGAAATCCACAAGTTTCAACATAACAGTTTGTGAGCCACTGGAGCTTACTGTCAACTCAACAACTCATGTCCACAAGTTAGACACTTGCATTTGTCATTCGCCTGATTTGTTTGTTTTGTTTTGCTTTGTTTTCTGTTGTCCATTTGTTTCGCTTTCGTTTTCAAGTTTGTTACTGTTACAGTTTCCTCCGTCCCCATCTCTCTCCAATTTATGCAGTGTCTTGGCTTGTGTTATTGTACCCTTTCAGAGGGTATTATGAGTTTGTCATGAAAGGCGTAACGCGTGTTTATAAAGAGCACTGATTATTCGATTAAATTTTTGCCACGTTCAAGCTCGCCCCAGCACATTCATGTTACACTGGGGACAGAGTATTTAGCAGTCGGGAGCTGTCGATTACAACGTTCTGCCATGTTTCTTTTTGTCTTTGGCGGAGCTTTATACGCAATTAGCGAGCATTTTGTTTGCTTTGGTGGCAAGTTTCATTGTAATTAAAAAATCACCGCTGCCCGAAACATGTTGCTCAATTCCGACTTGACACTGTCCATGGAGCTCCAGATTGGTACCCCATGTAGGTGTTGCTGTTGTCCGTTCGTCTGTCCCTCTGTTACTCTGCTAAGGCGGTTGGCGTCTCGCTCAAAGATCTAAAACTCTGGAAACAACAATACTTGTTGCTGTTTAGCCAGCCGGTTTCTTTACTTCCATGTGGCATGCCCGATTATATTGACTGTGAATTGTACAGAGCGTGTGTACATGTGAACTTTGGCACCCAGAAGCCTGGAGATTGTAAATAGCCCAGTGAAGCAAACAATAGAAGAGTCAAGTCATCTAACCATGTTGGTTCTATGCACATCTATAACTGAGAATGTCATCAGTGCCCCACGTTGGGCGCCGCCTTATACCCAAATACGCCCACAGCTAATCGTAACAAACCAACAACTGGCTCTCTAATGTCAGCTTCGTGCTCGTTTGCGGCCATGTCAGTTATCGGTATACGTTGCCTGTTGTCTGTGCTCCCAAAATGCTAATTGACCGGGCTCAACAGGCGCCAAATGTCCACCGTCGAGACAATCTATCAATAGACCCACAACTCCGTGGTAGCCCCAATCAAATTTACAACATTTTTATACCCTTGCAGAGGGTACTATAATTTTGTGGCGAAATGTGTAACGCATTGAAGGAGACGTTTCCGACTCCACAAAGTATATATGTTCTTGATCACTATCAATAGCCGAATCGATTTGGGTGTCCGTCTGTCTAGTCTAGGATTCAAATAGGATACAGCTGTCATTGAACGATCGGTAGAGAAACGAGTTGTTTTCAAGATATATGCAACCTGTCAAGACAACTCTAAGGTTTGAATTGTACCAAGCTTTATCATAATGCGAAAATTATATCTTATAGCTACCATAGAAATAATTGGTTGAAATATGAGTATGAATAACAACTTCTTTTTTATTACTGATAGTCCAAACTCAGCAATTAGTTATTATTTATATGGATTGATATCATGGAATTACTATAAAGTACAGCTGCCATAGGAATGATCGGTCAACAATGTTGAGCTGTTGTATGAAATACCTTGCTGCAAGGGTATTTAGCTTCGGCACGCCACAAATAACCGTTGTTTCTTGATTTGTTACATGTCAATGTGTGTGAATTTTAATTTGGTTGCAAATTTGTTGAGTAATACGATTACATAAACAAAAATAAGACAAATTTGAATTAAATTGAATAGGAATGCTCTAATTGAGGGTACTCGAGAATTAAAAATGCATATTAAACTTGATCTGTGCTTGATATACGAAAACCTCTACCAAATTTGGTGTCACTAGCTCATATAGTCTCTGAGATTGACGCCATCATTCTGACGGACGAACAGGCAGAAGGACAAACAGACGGACATCGGTTGACTGTGCTCCTTTTACTCTGGCTCCCTTTAACTGTTACAAAGACAAATTGCCCTGCTTGCACTACTGCTGAACTGCTTGACTAGAACATTCCTTTCTTACATAATAATATTGTATATAAATTATATGAATGTTATAGTCCCTTTTACGCCTTTAAAATTCCTTCCTATCCTTTCTTTCTTCCTTCCTTTCTTACATAATAATATTGTTTACAAAATAAATGAATCTTATAGTCTCTTTTACGTCTTAAATATTGCAACACATTGATCATTTATATAACATTCGTAAGGTATTTGAATAATCTCTGTGCATCATTTATTAAAACTTTCAAACGGCTGGATATATCGCCGCTATAATGTGTTAAGGGTGACATTTACCAAATGTTACATAATACACACAGAGATGCCTCACTAAATTAAAAAAATATATAAAAAAAATTGCTTGACTTTTATAGTACTACACAATGAAAAAAAATGTAAAGAAATAAAAAAATTGCTTGACTTTTATTGCTACAATTTGGCCGACTAAGAAACCCGAAATAACTTAAAAGTTCAAATGGAAAATTACAAACTGCAAGAAGACGCCATAGAATCAAAGTACTCAGTTAAAGGAAGCAGTTACGAGTAAGTTGAATGCAACTTACCAGTGAAATTACGACGATGTTATAGTCTACTTAAGTGAGTGTACATTGAATTTATGAATGGGTGTTAATAGTACACGCCCTAACGGCTTCTAAAAAATAGCATAGCATAGTATAGGTTAGGTTATAATCGGAGTAGATATGATATAAGTATAGTAGTAATAATACTTGTGACAGAAATCACGTCTTAAGCTCATTCTTGATTCTATCTGGCTAAAGTTTGGTAATGTGTTTTATGAAGTGACATTTCCAAATGATTTTAGTAATAACAAGAAAAAACGTGCCAAAGCTATATACCTTTGCAGCAATGTTTTCTATTAAGCTCAATTTTGTCTGATTGTTCCTATGTGAGGCATATAATAATGTGGTCCGATTTTATTAAATTTATAGGAAACTTTATGAAGTATAATAAAACTCGAAATTAGTGAGTTTCGATGTAATATTTCTACACACAAAAAGGTTTTCATACATAAACTCATTTTTCACCCGATCCTATGCCAGCTATGTGATATAGTGGTCTGATTTTGACCAAATCTGCTCAGATTGTATCAGATTCAGAGACTTGGCATGGGTGAGGTTGGTGAGGATATCTTTATAAACAAAAAAGTTTTTCATACAAAAAAAAAAATAAAAAAATAATAGTTGTCGACTGATCATTCCTTTGGTAGCTAAATGTTATAGTGGTCATGCCGGTTCCAACATATGTACTGCCCGCAGCATAAAGAAGGAGCTGTGCAAAGTTGCACAGAAACAGACGGACAGACGGACATCCCTATGACGTCTCGGCTATTGATGCTGATCAAGAATGTATATATACATTGTTGGGTCGGAAATATCTCCTTCAAGGCGTTACACATTTCGTGACAAAATTATAATACCCTCTGCTAATGTATAATACATATATTAAACCCAAACCCACCCATATTACAAACCCCATCTCCATCACCTTTCCCTCCTTTTTTCATTTCTATTTTTGATTTCTTTTACACTGGGCACCTATTAAGTTTCCTTCTGATATTAACTAGACTGAAAAGTTGGAAATATCGTCTCTTCTGCCAGGGTTGGACAATTCGGCGACAGTTATATCCGACTGCCACCAAAATACCAGCTGCCTTGTCTCGACCATTCCAGCGGGGAGGTAGCTGTTGGCAGAGAGGCAATTGAGGCGCCACTGATGGTTGCCATTGCCGCCTGGTGCCATTTAAGTGGGCAAACCTATTAAGTGCCATAAACGGAGCGAATGCAATTTTTATTAGCGCAATTAACACCTATTTTAGTTTTGAACGGGCCTGCGATGCGCACAGCGCAACATTTAATTCATTCGAGAGTGGTTGGTTGCATTGCGTGGATTTGCTTACCGCGTTGCCGTGAGCGTTGTGTGGTTGTGGAGCGCAGGGGAATGAAGTGCTGGGGCAGTCGACGCACACCAGCATTGGACAGAATGCCTGGGGGGCAAGGCGGTATTGAGTCCAGGTTGCTGTACAGCACAATGTTGCTGTTGCCGGGGTGTATTATAAATTGTTGCTGTTGCTGCTCTTGCTGTTGTTGGCTCAGATTTCCAAGGAGTTGTTGCTGCTGCTGCTGCTGATAGTAAGCGGCGGTCAGCAAGGCAAAGCCATGTTGCTGTTGCGGTCGCGGCGTGATAGCAACAAAGTTCTGCTGTTGTTGCTGCTGCTGCTGCGATCCTGCAACATGTTGTTGCTGCTGCTGCTGCTGCTGAAAGGTTGTCTGCAGACGCGTGCGATAGCTGAAATGTGGTTGCTGTTGCTGTTGTTGTTCTTGTATCTTTGGTATCAGTGTTGCTGCTGTGGTAGCGCTCGCACTGGCAGCAATTGTTGCTATTGCTGTTGTTGTACGCGTTGCATGCGTCACATTGCGCGGATAATGATTAGGATGCATCAGTTTGCGTCGTTTGCTGTTATTGCCGCTCGAATTGCGATTTGCGGCAAAGGCAAATTTTCGACGCCATTTGCGGCGTGTTGGTGTTGTTTTTGTTGTTGCTATTGTTGTTGTTCTCGTTGTCGCTGACGCTGTGCGATGTGTTGCCGTTGCAGAAGCCATGGCGGTGACAATTTCATTGAAATTATTACTAATATTGATATTTACACTGCTATTTACACTAGTTGTTTTATGTTGATGCTGCGGCTGCAACATGTTGCCCGCGGGCGCTGCATGCTGCTGTTGCTGTTGTTGTTGTTGATGTTGATGTTTATGTTGCTGGTGTGCTGCATGTTGCAACGAGTGTCCTATGCAGACTAGATAGATGCATAAATGCAGCACTTTTCTGGCTATTGCTGCTACTGAAATATTTCGTTGTCGTTGTCGTTTTTGTTGTTTTTTCATTTGTTGTTGTTTCATTGACGCGCCTGTCATTTTGACAGTTCGTTTGTCAGACGCTGACATATTTTTCTTTTCCGAAAACTTTATTCAATTAGTATTTGATGGCTTTCAATGAGTTTTCACACATTTTGTGGCGCGTTTTCATTGTCGTTTCTTTTGAGTAATAGAACATTTTCCTTACACGGAATTTTTCTTTTTAATAATGAGTAACGGGAGAAATTTCATTTCTGGTGATTAAGTTACGTGGAAGTTGTTTATCTTTTATTTTAACTGTCAGCTGCAGCGTTGAATGTTAATTTAAGGCTTTATGTTTAAAAAATTCTTGTTTTTGAAAATAATTTATTTCATTCGTTTTTTTTTATCAATTAGCTCAATTAGTTGATTAAATAAGAGTGCAGGTGTAGTAAAGCAAGCAACAACAAGTAAGACATATTCATCAACAAAACTTTTGACAAATTCAAAATAAACGGATACAAAATTACAATTTCATTTCGGGGCACACAGCACACAACTAGAACGCGGCCACATTTGTGTTTGGGCTCTGGAAACTAATTAGTAAATATCGACAAAAGGCATGAGAAAACAAGAATATACTAGAAATGTTTTTGATGGACTGGTAGATACCTCGTACTCTAATACGCAAACACAATTTCATACATACGTACATATACAATATTCAACATATACGATATATAGGAAAACTGTTACTTGACCATAGGCATTCAGCAGAACTAATCGCTGAGTGATTTCCGCTGCATGTCTAACAGATCGATTTTTGACTAATTATGATCTAAGAGAACCTAATACCAATTTTGGTGTCATTAGTTCTCATATTTTTTGAGACTGAACTTGGCCAGATTTGATTTGCCCTAACAGCAAGCTCCAAATGCGGACAAAACGGCACATATTCAAGGCAATAGTTGAGCCAACTTGGACTTATGGTATTCAACTTTGGGGTACTGCCTCTAAGTCCCAAATTAACCGTGTGCGCATAATTCAAGCTAAGGCCGCCAGACTTATCTCTGGTATGCCTTGGTATGTAAAGAATAAAGTCATCTAGCGAGATCTACACCTGACTCCCATCGGTGACCAAATAAATCGGCACTCTAGTTGCTATAACGAAAGGCTAGCGAACCATCCTAACCTTAGCCAAAGGACCCCGCAACAGAATACTGAAGCGCATTTACCCAAGGGACCTCCCCAGTAGGAGAATCCACTAAAAATGTTCATAATATATATATATATATATATATTTTTGTTTTGTTTTTTGTTTTATTCTCTCACACTTATGTTAATATAGTCTTTAGTTATCATCTACCATCCCTTAATGTAAATATGTAGATCCTGGATCATTAAGCCCGACACATGGTTGGTTAAGATCGCAAGGTGCCGATCACAACCACCACACAAATAAAAAAAAAAAAGATAGTTTGGTTATTATCTAGAATAAAACACATTTCAATTTGATGTCGTCTGGCTGTCAGTTTTATTATACCCTCCTACCCATTTAGCTCTTAAAATGGGTACAGGGTGTAAGAATTCTTTGGGTAAATGTGCTATAATTTGTAGACGACTTGTTTATTTATTTTGACTAAAACTCAGGAAATGCGCAAGTCAAAAAATAGTTTTAACATATCCGAAGCTTCAGACTGTGGCATAGATTCCACTTAACTGGAACAGAATACACAATCTTGGGCAAATCTAAGGAAGCCTTCCCTATACAACTTATAGCTTTCAAATGGCATAAATATGTTCTATGCAATAATCATAAACTTGTGCCAAAAACTTTATTATAAAATGTCTTATAGAGAGTTCAGCCACAAATTTATATTTGTTCGCAAGGGGTTTTATCGTAGTCTGCTAGCTGAAACTGTTTTCCAGGAAACACAGCTGCAAACAAAATTCACATAGTCTACAAACAAAAGCAAGAGAAGCCCATAAACTACAAAGTAGATCTGAAGAATCTAAAAGCAAACAAAAATCGTGATGTAATAAATTTCGAATGGATCTGCGGACAGTAAGCGAAATAAAACTAATGCTGCGCAAATAAAAAGCTCAATGATTTTTGTATTTCTAGTTATATGGGCCATAAAAGTAATATCAAGCCTATGATGGACATCAAATATTTCAACAATCGAAGAAATCGAAAGAGTACCCTGCGTAGGTGAACAAGCGATCGTAAATAATCCAACATGATCCGACAAATCAGCAAAATGGGTTATATTGGGGCCCAGGGTCAATCGAGTTGGGCTCTCTATTCACAAGTGGAAAATTAGTTGCCTCAAGAAAAAAGGCAACAAATTTGAAATAAGTGAGCTTTTGTTTTCCATTGAAATTGGCGGCTTTTTGTTGTTTGATCTTTTTTTAACAAACCTAACAACAACAGCCGCCTTAACAACAACAACAACAAAATACAACTCTTTTTTCATAATTTTTTGTTTTTTTAGGCATATTCCGTCCGAAGTTTCTTAGTCATTGTTCGGCGACCGGGCCGCATTTGCGGCTACCTAATTTAAATTTCTCACATTACAATTAAATTTGAAGAGAACACGTTGGATTCCGGCAGTTGCTCAACTTTGGACCGCATTACCTGGGCCATTTACCTTTTGTGTAACCAACAGAGCAAATGCTTCAGACTGTCTGTCCATTTGATCTGACAGTTTAGTGCCAAATTAATGTAAAATCTGAAAAATGTCAGAAGTGAGCGCGTATATAATTAATTCTGAAATTGAGCTTAATTGAAAGTGGCGAACCCTTTTGAAAGTGACGCAAAATATATGGTTTCTTGGGCGGAATATTTTTGGTACGGGATGCTCTCTCTGGAGGAATGTATACACTTATAAATTTTATTTAAGGATGAGTTTTTAGTATCTGGTTAATAGGGTTAACTGTAAATTAAATACATATAACCCCTAGTGGTAGAGCATCCCTCAGATGTACATATAAGTCGTCAATCAGCTATTCAATTTCCTAATCTTTTATACCCACTTCTGATTATAAAATTTAGTAAAAGGCATATATGATCATGTCTACATACTTTTGATCAGACAGTCAAAAAAGGAAAAGCTTTTAAGATATCCATATATACAAAAATGATATGTTAAAAACTCGGGAAGTTCTTCACCGATTGAGCTCAAATTTTGACCCAATATACAGTTCGCTTCAAGGATTGCAATTATTCACTTTTCGCGTCAATAGCATACCGGAGACCGCGAGAAAACGGCTTTTCTACTTGTTCGTGAAAAACTATTTCCAAGTTGCATGCAACTTGAAGAATTTACTCCCTCCCGACACCACGGTCGGGAAATAGGCTTAAGGTCAATTGGTTGAGCGAAGGTAAGATCGGTTTCTACATTCTTCATACCCTATACAAAAAATCATAAGGCACGGAAAGGAAAATAGTGGTAAGTTATTTTTTAAGTGCCACAGCGAAGTTTGGCGAATATTCCATGTTTGCGCAATTTATATGATATGTTTTCAAAAGTTGAATTCGGGAATCTTCTAAAAAACTTGCTAAACAGGGATTTTACAAGAAACCAACACCGTAAGCGCGCTAAGATTTACTATTTTATTTACGACACAAGATTGGATACAGTTGGCGGTTCTGCGCATATCTGTGTTTGATTTTATTAGTGCGATACTTTCAAATTCATCCTGTCTTATAGCTAGCGACCCTCCATGGTCACTCTACCCGTAAACTGTTGAACATTTGGCACATGTTGTCCGTTAATTTAGCACACAAAGCTCACATTCGATGAAAAGCAAATGTGTGTATCTATCTTTTAGCTTTATTAGGCTGCCAAAGTTGAAATACAGAGGAAAATATAAAGAATAGTGCAAAGTGTCGGCCATAAAGTACCTGAATATCTTGCAGTGCATTTGACGGCACCACAAACCACTGGGAAACCACTGGGAAACCACCGGGAAACCACCCGCTGACCCGTTTGATCAGTCTCGACTGGACATGGCCACATGTAGAGCTGTACTCGTATAGGATTGGTATCTTTTTCTCTGGTTTTCTCAGTTTTATTGCATAATTGCAATTGAATTGTTTGGCACGTTTCGAGTTCGCCTTTATGAAAAATCGAAAATGCTCGTATGTTAATGATTTGATTTAGAGTCTCATTGGCTACTAGTTGCAACACATCAGCGTCATGTACATCGATTTATTTGTGTATAAAGACATTTTGTATTTGTTGTTCTTTATTTGCAATTGGAGCGTTGAGTGAGCTCAGAATTTGTGTTCGTAGATGAGCCCCATTTGAATTGAGCAATTTCCTCAAACTTGTAGTTGAAGTGAAGAATACAATAAACTAGGACATGTGTATGTACATACTACAACATGTGGCATGACACAGCGGGAGCACGGTGAAAGGAAGTCTTTTATAGAACAGAATAACTGGGTCAGGGAAATTGAGTTAATGTAACTTTGTGTTTTTTATGTTGAACTAATCACTCGAATCTCATCAGAAATAGCCATGAATTTGGATCGTAAAATATATAAAATAAAATACTGCTCAAAATTTAAAAGCACATTTAACACATTTCAATTTGTTGCTTCCCACTGTTTACGACATGTATTTTTTTGCGGTCACACTGGTGGACGCCAGAAGTTGCGCAGGCTTAGTGTGACTGAACCTTACGTACAGTTTTATGGAAATAATTGTATTATTGCAACTTTGGAGTGTATTTAAATCAATAAAAAGATCGAAATTGACAATTTCTAGCATACCTTTTGATATATTCCCACTTGGGACCTCTTGAACAGAAGCAAACTGTCAACACCAATTAACCAAATAAGATATAAAAAAACCAAATTAATAATTGGTAGAAATTTGATATCACGAAGAGTTGGTCCTTTTTGCTGTGGCTGTGCTGCCCACTAAAATCAGTCAAGTGTTAAAAATAGCCGACAGCTAATTACGTAGAATTGTCAGTTTTAATTAGAACAAATGCGGAAAATCTGATACAAACTCACTTCAGGCCAGCACTCGTCCAGTGACAACGCATTGTCAAGATAAAGGCAAAAGGCAAAAATATGTAGCTAACAAACTTGCGGGCACTTAGACGTAAGTTGCAACTGCGGCTGGCTATCGAAACGAGTTTGCCAGATTGCCACAAACGCGTGACATTAAATTTTGGGCTTAGACTGTGAAAAATTGCAATGCTGTTGGAGGGGCTTGGGGGCACAAGCCCAGTAGCACCAGCTACACACACATACACATAACTATGCCTACGTGAATCTGGCAAGAAAATAAAAATAATAATGAGGCCCACATAAGAAATGACTTAATCGCTGGCGGCTTGTTAACCCCACTGAGACTTTGTAGCCGGGCCTTTAAGTAGCTGCACAAATAAAGATTTACAGCAATTTACTTGAAGGCCTAAACTCATGACTGCCAGTCAATAATTTCCGATACCCTAAAACGCGCCGTTTGCAGATTACATGTCTGAGCCTAGACGAGCCTGAAACAGCACCTATATTAACAGAGAGGGACAGAGAGAGTAGGGGATCTGGGGGACCACCGTCAGTGGCTTTGAGGAATTGCATAATTATAGCATTTTCCAGCCAACCGAGCCCAGGCCTGCTCCAACCGCTGGCCTAGGTTCAGGCTAATTTGTTTAACATACCCCATATTGCAGTTGGTTGTTTGTCTGTATAATCTTTGCTATATACTCGCAGGTATCCATTTAATAGGGTATTATGGTTGCAATGCTAAAAGTAGAAGTTATTTGCTAATAAGGATACATCTGGAAAGTAAAGCCGGTTCTTAATGCACTTTGTTCTAACTCGAATTAGCTTTGTAGCCTATAATCCTGCTTTAAGTTTACGCATTTCGTGTGTAAAAAGTAAAAGATATTCTTGCCAATTTAATTCAAGATGGGAAGAGGACTGTAAGAAATTTTGTAAATTTTAAATGCCATCTTAGAGTATCCAAGCTTCGATTTAAAAATTTCCCTCTGTAGTATTTTTGCCTTTTGCGCCCGTAGGCCGACAGCGCTTAATGTGTGCTGGAAAGACTGGGCCCAGACGGAAGAGATGGTAAAGACAACCGCTTGAACAAATATTGTAATGGCATGATATTGATCTTGATTGTCAAGATCGCACACAGCATGATCGCAGAGGAGAGGAGAGCGTTCGTCGTCTATCGAGAGTCTAGAGTTCAAACAAGTTGCATTGTTTAACTCTGACTTTGTGTCAGTTTATGCCTCTCTGATAACGATCACTGATCGTGGCTGCTGACTATGTCATGTGATTAATCGTGTGTGTCGGGGCATGGGAAAGGGCTTCCACAATATCCACTGCCGCGTAGAAAGTAGCACTCATATACATATGAATCGGTCGACCCAAGCAGTTGCAGTTGCAGTCGCCTCGTCTGACCAAGTTACTCCATCACTCTAGCACTTCCCCACTCGGATTGAAGGCACTTGACGCGGATTGAACAGCTGCAAACTTTCAAACTGATGTCCGCTGATTTGAGTGACAGTAAAGAACTGCGACTAGGCGCCACCAATTGAGGAAGCAATTAAAAGGAAAATGTAATGGCTCTCAATCGATCGCCATCTATCTCCATGACGAATCCCATTTGCCCCTAGTCAACGAAATTTAGATTATGTGCATCTTTTGAAATAGATTCTGCTACGTTTGTAGCTTATCATCGACTAAGAAAAATGAACTTTAGTTATCTGTGTTTCAATAGATGGGTACTTTGGTATAGGATGTAAGGTATGTTATATCGAATAGGTTGATTTTCAAAGGAACTTTTTCATTTAAAATAAATATTTCAACTACTTCTTTAGAGTTTTGTGCAACGAATGCGCCCTCTTTCAAAGGTCACAGTTAAGCGTTTGGTTCATTAACCAATCCAGCATTACGGGATTCGGTTTCTGAGCGGCTTACAGCTGTGTTTTTGAGCCGCCAATGATCAGCATTCGGGAAAGCTAAATAATAGGGTAACCAAGTTTCGTTGTGCCTTAGGGTCTGTTTGGCCTAAGGCTTGTGACTTTGGTATGCCAATTTAACTTTTTTGCTTGATCTTTGATCTACAATTTGAAACGCAGAGCAATGCGAAGAAGCACAGCGAAGGAGATAGAGATGAGAAGCGATCGGAGACTATGCAGGGCGGCCGTTAGATCAACTCAATGCGATCTTTTTATTTAGGGAGTTAACTGCGCATAGTTAGAACTTGTTTTTGTGGTTTCGGGGACGGAGACTAAGACGGAGACCCGAGACCCGAGATAGAGCGAAGAAAGAAGGCATGGAGGGACATAGGGATCTGGAAGAACAATGGAGAGGCGCCGCTTTCAAGTTTAACTCTACGACGATGTTGCTTTTGTTGCCACAATCGATGAAGATCGACAAGGAGCGCGCCTAATTGGGTCAGCCGGTCTGTGGTCTGTAGTCTGTGGCCTGAGCCATTTAATTGGATTACCGCCCATTGATTATACTCATATTTTTGGCAACACGCGCCTTGCGATCCACATTCAACTGTTGGCTCATAAATTCGGGGCGTGCGTTTGGCAATTATGGCGCTACACTCATTTGAAAGCGTTTGTCAAGCGCTGGGCTGGCACCTTTATTTACAAGTCAAGTCAGACTATCAGAATTCCTAGCTTATCAGTCAACGCCGTTAAGTGAACAAACACTGCCCAGCTCCGTTGCAACATTTGTCATCTGGAAACGCAATTCGACTAATGGAAATTCATCTCGTTGTCGTCGAGTGTTGTAACTTTTATCTGTCACTTGGGCAAATAGCGCGCCGAAAACTGTTCGGGCCAGACCCCGAGACAAAGGCGACTACTGTTAGAAGTGTACATAACTAGGCTCAATGTTCCGGGAAGCCAGCTCGAGTTGGGGCCAAGTTAACCAGCAGTTGCAGCTCTATTAGCATTCCCAGAATAAGAAACTAGTTGCTCGCCCGTCCAAAGACTGCTCATCCATAAATCTGTGCAGTCTCGCCCATTAATCATAATGGATGTCCGGGCCAATCACCACTTGCAGCGCATTTCAACAACTCTAGACAATCAGCCACTAAGTAAAGCTCTAGGGCGTTCCACTAATGAGTTATGGCTTTGCATTGTGTAATCTCCGTGGCTATTAGCTGCTGATTTGGCCACTGATTTGGTACTGTTAATTAAGCGGCTTTTATGCCAATGCGTAGTCAAGGAGTATCTCGTATCTCGGTGGAGGCCCATTTGCCAAACCAAAAGGTGGTCAATGCTTATTAGCTGCTGCGGGTAATTACATATGTAAATTTGATACCAGAGAACCTTTAAGGAGAGATTGATTGCGGAGATAGATGTACTACACTCGCAAGTAAACGTAAACCTTCGATTCTAACTGAGAAATTAGTATATGTAGGTACTGAAAGACCTTCAGCAAGACTTTATTGATAAATGCTTTTAGTTTATAAGAAATGATTCATTAGGCAACACTGTATATTATATAACGTTTCATAATAATTTTCAGTTATTTTTGTTATTTCACATTCCTTTCACACACAACGCTGCAACTATCAATTTTAATAATTTTTCAAAATTAATTGCACTTTTATTTTATTGAATTCCTTCAGCAAATATTTTGATTGCTCCACATTATTTTTCTCACCACCAACGCCATCCAAAAAATACGTGTAAATCGCGAGTAATGCACGCCCAGCTAATGAACACCTTGCGAACACATTCTATAATCAAATTGTGGGCGTGTCACGATCGCGTGAATATTAAAAATCAGCAAAGATCAACCGCAGATGAGAAGAGCTGAGGCGCGCGCGATCTTCAAATCAATTTTCTTCCTGTGCATTGCAGATCTTTGTTATCAGCAGCGACGATCGGCCCGTTCCGTCAATCGATCGATGAAGTCGCACGGTACACAAATCAACATAATTGCCCCGACGCGACGCGACGAGACGCGACGCGGCGACGGCGAAGAAAAAAGCTTCTCCGACTTCCAGCTTCCAACTCGCACTCGTACTCCAACTGGACTTGAGCGCCAGTCACGTTGCGATCGCGGCGCGTGCGTCGCAAATCAAGTGCAAAAATAGATCAATCAAACAATCAGTCGAATCGCTTCAATCTCCGTGGCAAATGAAAAGGTTTTTCTTTCGTGTGGAAAAACAACAAAGTGTGGTCGAACCGGGGAAAATCAATGGGAATTAAGATTGGTCAATATTAACAAATTCGACACTTTAAGTGCTGATTCGATATTTGTGTATTGCCATTTCCGCAGAACTGCATACTGAGAAAAGATGATTGGGTTTATTCTTGCATTCTGCATAAACAAATTTTACACACACGCAAACACAAAATCCAGAGAGAAACACGAGACCGAAGTGGGAGCCGAGCGATTTCCATGAATCCAAACGCGCGCGTCGTCTCGTTGCAACTGATCGCGATTGTCCCAATCAGAAAACGACGACCTAAAGCTTGGCGTTCGCTTCGAACATGTTGCGGCCATGTTGCCAGCTAATGTTGCCAAACAGTTGTGCACATGTTGCTAGCGACAAGTGCGTTGGCAACAAAACTTTGTACGCAACTTTTGTATGTGTTTTACATTTATACTGCGTTTCCAAAGATGGGGGAAAAAAGTTTATTGTCCGTATAAACGCAATATTTTCCAATATTAGACCTACAGCAGTAAAATTTGGGACACATGTTTTACCAGACAAAGTGTTAAGGCATTTTCTTGGAAATACCGCCAATTTGGTGGAACATAAATATTTCCCACACCTTTAGCGAGACACCTTAACACTTATAACAATAATGACATGTTGATTGTGATAATAAATATATATATAAAAAAAAAAAAAAAAACACCTTTATAGCTAGAATCACAATTTATTAGTTCGCGATTGAATTAGACGACTCTTAATACAAAGTTCGAATAGTTAGTTAATTGAAGTTAAATCAGTTTATTAGTTAATTGGTAAGTTGGTTCAACTGACAAGCACTTTAATATAGTATTTTTGTTTATTTTTTGGTAATAACCGATTTTCAATTTATCCTGTAAGAATTATGATATCACTAGTCATTCTTTGGGATATTCATGTTGCGATATTATATGTATATTAACCTTTGCTACAGAATCTTCAAAAAGCAACATAAAAGTCAAGACCTTATCCCCATCTTATCGGCATTCACTTGAGCATCCATAGATCCCCCTGCTGTACTTTCCGTTCTATTCAGCAGCCCACCACTTAATTTTTATCACATCTGCTGTGATGCAATGAAAAAATGAGAATATAAGTAAAATAAAAAGAAATGAATGCCAGCAAATAGCAGCCTGGCACAAGGAAAACATCTTACAGTTTTCCATAATCAGCGACGGAGGCAGCGAGGCAACAATGAGAGCTACAAATAGCTTTGAGTGCTGCATATGGGCACCGCACCTTACTACCAGCAGAAGCAGAAGCAGCAGCAGCCGCAGCAGAAGCAGCAGCAGGCCATAGTCAATCTGAGCCAGACATGGCCAACAGCCCAGACAGACGGGCAGTGAGAGCCGTCTATGCCATATGCCTTGGACTAGGCCTAGGAATAGGCCTGGCCTGGCCTAGCCCGGCCCGGCCTGCCTGTCCCGGTCTTGGTCTTGGTCTCGGTCTCGGTCTTGGCCTGGCGACAACAGGCATTCCATGTCACAAACGCAGTTATTTATGCGCTTCAGACGCTCGGCCGGGGAGCGATTCGACTGCCGGCAGTTCTCTGACATTGTCACATGAACATGTCGCGTTAACCTTTCGCGCCAAAACCAAACGGCAACAGCAACTACATGCATGTGAGATCTTGTTAATAAAGAGAATAAAAATATAAACAAAAACAAAAACAAAAAGCAAACTTATTATTCTTCGATATGGAAAAACTGTCAATATTTTAATTGCCAAGCCTGAAAACGCAGCCGGTTCGTGGCCAACGTTCCTCCTCCTTGGTCATCAACGTTGTCGCCATCGTCGCGTCGTCCACTGCGTGTGTCCGCATTCTGCGGGAAAATCATTTCTGCTACTTTTTCCAATAAAGCAAATGCTCTTCGATGCGTGTGTCGCATTTTGATGCAAGTGTTTCGTTTCGAGTGGTTTGGCGGTGGTTCGACAAGTTTTCGTAACCTTTTCTTTTTCGGCAGCTAAGTGAGCGATAAAAATGTCAAAAACAACAAAACGCTCTTGAAATTATGGCCCATAATCGACGGGCGATGCATAACAATAAAATGAAGCAAAGTTTTCTTTTCTATTGAATTGGCCAGAGACAACGGAAAACTTAATTGGGCCTCTATAGAAATTACGTATGCTAAATGGAACGCCACAGGGCGACCCCACGCACAAAAGCGTAACTGCAATTAGCAGGGTGTGTTGGGCGGAGACTCAATCCAGATCTGGTCTGGGTCGGGCTCTGGTCTACCTCTATATGGCTCCTGTGTGAAGTCGAAGTTAACAGGTAGCTTGCAATGGAACCAACAACTTCGGAAAATCTTATCAACTTAAACAATTCAAAACATATCTCTATAAATATGGCTGGTATTTGAAAGCTTGGCAGCTTAACAGAATTTTGAGGGAGCATTATAAAGAAAACAAGGTCAAGTGTTGGCAATTGGGGCACAATAATGAGAAAAATACAAATCAATGTTTATAGAGTGCGCCATTAGCATGGAAAGATGTCAGTTCTATATAGCATATAATGTTAGACATTTAATCCTACTGCAAATAATAATAGTTTCCAGAATGTATTAAATATTTTTTCTATAAAATAGGAAAGATCGTCTATCTTCAGCACGCATTGCAACAATGTTTTTTTTTATATTTACAAAAACCCAATTGTCGATCGATTGTTTCTCTGGCTTCAAAGCTCTATTCAAGATATCTAAATCTGGTCATGTTCAGAGATCTAATATCGACGAGCCATACATTCTGGCAAGGCGAATATTCGACAATATTTGCTGCCAGACAAGTGTAAACAGATGTCAGACGGGCTGCCAGAACATTTGGCAAGACTTTTGCCAGCAGTCCAAAGAACTTATTCGCCCTTGTGTAAACACCAAAAATAAACATCTGGCAGCACTTTGAGGAGATTTTGTCCGGCATCCTGCTGACCAGAGACTTTTGACAGGTTGCACAAAATAACATTTGTCAAGTGATTCACTGTCAAAAAAAAATATGGAAGAAATAAAACCAGCAAATGAAATATATGAATTGCTGGCATGGATATGTCAATATATTTTTTATGATTAAATTTAATTATTTTATTTCATTATATATTAATTATACTTAATGATTCAGTGTAGCTCTACACACAAAAAACGTGGTATTATGCCATTTGGCTATATATTATATTAGCTGGTAAAACGCCAGCGTTTTCCGGCGAAATATTTTGATTAAAATGCAGTATGTTGAAATGCAGTGTTTGACTACTTTCGTCAACTGTATGAAATACACAAAAATAGCGTATCACAATTTTCCCTCCCGTGGGGGTAGACTTTCCTGTGACAATGGTTTTGATTTCGATATAACTAAACTAATAATCTAGCTTATTTGATTTTGAACCCCATTTGCCGACTGTGGCGACGGGTGAGCGTGGTTCTTTAAAATATTTTTGATGAAGTTAGAAAAATAATACTATCCCAGAAAATAGCGGAATGCTGGGAAAATGTCTGTACTTAATTCAAGTGAAAAATTTTAAAACAATTATTGACAATTTAAAATAAAGCGCAACCTCACATTTCTAGCATTCAGTTAGCGTGAGTCCCGAGCACTGCGGAAATGTGCACCGCAGCCAGCTAAAATTCAAAAGTTCCAAATTTGGCGGCTAAGTAATCACATGTTGGTACTGTCCAATATCATGCGACCGCCACATTCAAATTTGTGCGGTTTCATTTCTAACAGTCTGGTAACTCTGGTAAAATTTTCATTTTATAGACACGTAAGCGATCCAATATCGTGTCGTTATGCGCTTATCAGTCACCTTTTTTTTTTTATTTCTTTCATTATTTCGACAATAAAGTCTTGCTCCGCCGACGAAATTTGCTTTCTTATTTTGAGACGAGTCGTTTCAGACGTTTTGAAGCAGTCTTTATATGGGGTTGCTATACTAAAGAATTACCCGCAAAACATATTATGTCAAGCACCAGCGCGCCATCTACCGTAGTTCGATAGCAAATCATAGGCGAGTCAGAGAGACATAAGCATATGGTGATTTCACACGCTCTTATAAGTTTTAAAGCCGAGAGAGCGATTTAAGTGACAGATTTTGTTTATCTCTTTATTAGCTTATAACAAGTAACTAAGTAACATTTTGATAGCTGTACGGGTATCTTATATGTTCTTGGTTTAAGTAGATACTATTATTCAATCCTACGAATAATCAGTTATAGTTAAGAAAGAGATAGTTTAGTATAGTTTAGGATAATTTGTCCAAAGGACTATCGTTAAACAGGAATGATTCAAGTTATATAAGTCTTATATAAGTATTTAGCTTTCGACACCCTGAATTTAAGTGCTCTCTCTTAATTTGTTGAAAATCATTGATATATTTGAGTAATTTTTATGAGAACTGAAGAAAAATATAATTTTATCTACTATATACATTTTATAACTTATCTAGTCCTATGTTCCGACTTACTTAGCCCAAAACCCGATCACGTAAATACAAAAGTACTTAACAGACCTTGCGTTCCTTTATCACCACCTCTCTAAAATGCAAAACACACCTCACCTGCCATCATCTCCAGCGTTCGTTGTCAAAGTCAAGCCCACGAAATACTAAAAAGCCTGACACACAGACACACACATTCTGAAATCTCTTAAACCTCTAACTGGAAACTAACAATAAGTAAATGCAAAGATTTAAATCAGCTACAGATTTGTTGCGGTCTCAGCAGAAACCAAAAAAAAAAAGAGAATGAGACGTACAGAAAATATACTATGGAAAAACTTTGGTTAGGAACAGGAAATCCTACACATAGACTTCAGTGCTGTGCAGCAAATTATCAAAACGCCAACATCTTTTTGACAAACTGCGAACAGGCCTCTGTACCCGTAGTCCCCCTCTTGGGTCGCCCCTAACAACCCGCAGCTGTCTCTGGTGGTCCGCACATTTCTCAGAGAAGAGCGCTCGAGTCGCATTTAAGCAACTTTTTTATTTTCTCTGATTTGTTGCGATCGCAATCGTTACGGCTTTGGCTTCATATGCGAACGGCCTGAGTCTTGGTCGGCGCATTATTTACGGAGCGTCGGCCTATTACATGGCTCGTTGCGAGATCACTCCGGTGATTGACGTGTCTTACTGTAATTTTTCAGGCAATGATCTTTTCTTATGGCATCTCTGTTTGTCCTCTGTGTCGTCATATAACGCATCGTTGACCTATTGAACCATAATGTCTGCTTCTCGAGATCGTTGTGTCGCACATGTGCCGAAAGGATCTGAGACCAGAGACCGGCTCTTGGCTGCCAGTAGGTCTTGGACCTACACTCACGAAAAAACTGGTTAAATTAACCGAAGTCTAAATCTAATAAAAATCGATTCCATCTGTTGGCAAAACTAGGTTGAATACGTCGAGTCGATAAATATGTGTGAAATGCTTTCGCAATTGGTTTGAAGCTGATCGTCATCTTGAATTTTCGGCATAATTGAAAGCTACTGTGAACATTTCAGAGTCCTAGCTAGAGTCCAATGAGTCAGTTAGGCACTCAGTGCAAGGTTCTTTTATGTAAGTTATATAGATTAAATAGACAAAGCAATGATATTATACAATAAACCAATTATTACACTCAAATTCGCACACACAGAATAGTTGATTGTGTTTCTTATCCGGCCTTAGTTAAATTGTTTTATGAACAATTTGTATTTTTCGATGATATAAAACAGAAATAGTTGGTTCTGCTCTTTGGACTGTTGGTTTTTTTTTTGAGTGTGCTGCGAATACCAGTCACGTTTTAGCTTGGCCACTTAGAACCTGTTCTTGCCGCTATTTTTCTCGCATGAATCATTATTTGTTGTATTAAAGTTGTGTGGCGCACCGATCTCCAGAGAAGTTCAGGCGGCGGAGGATCTTTGGGACAGCTGCAAGTTTGTCCAGTTGGGACCCTCTGGGCGCAGTCGCCTGCCTCGTTTGCGATCATTTGTGATTGATACTATTTATTGGTAGGTTGGTCTGCGGCTTGGCAAGACGGTACAGACCGAATATGGCTTACGCATATGTTGTAGGGTTGTCGAGTGCTTTGAAGTAAGATGAGAATATGAATGAAATAGTAAGAAGTTAACTTGAGTTCAAAGTACGTGTGTCTGAAGCTAATGAAAAACCAAAGGTTTAAAGAGATTGGCATATGGTCTGAATAAAGATTTTTATAGCGCAGGGTTAATCAGGTTGAATATGTTTAAAGGAAGCTTGCCTGCCTAATTCATGTATCTTGGCAAGCCTCATATTCTAGTCGAAGTCTTCCCCTATCTTCCCCATCCCAAGAGTATGTCCATTCAGTTTTTCCAGCGCTTAAAGCGTCTATTGATGAAAGAATTTCACCAGCGGCTGTCGTTGCCACTTTTTCAATTTCTAACTTTGCACCGCCTTTGCCAGCCAGCCGGACAGCTGCATGGCCTCTCCACCATGGGCATTATTATAGATTATACTCGTACAGTCTTAGTGTTTATCTAAGACCACGTATCCGCGTATCCGGCGCGGGTTGCCAGGCTACAAGAAAAGCGTGCGAAAAAGTGGGCGTCCTCGGGTTAGCGCAATCTTCGACCTTTTGATCTGTTTTCTACGCGACGAGTGCCAGGGGCAGCGACGACGACGGCGACTGAGAGCCGACTGCGCCTGAAAGTGTTGGCAACATTTCGTACGTAGCTGCAACATTTGCAGCAGTTTCCACTTCCTTTGCGTGCCAAGTGTTAATGCATTACATTTTAACATTGGCTTAAATGTTGTTGTTACCCTTGTGCAGGCATCCTTACCTTTTCATTTCTCCCGTCTCGATCTTGCTGCAGTTGCAGGGGCAGCTGTCGTCTTGGTATACTCTGTTCCCGAAGGCAAGCGAGCTTATTAGAATAAAAATGAACGCAATCTTCTCGGCCATCAGATTTTATACATAAGGTCCTAATACTTTTTATAAACAGTCTCACCCTTGCAATTTTGCTAAGACCTATAAATAGAGAACTTGAATTTTACATTGGCCTACTAATGACCTTTTTTAGAGCAGAAAACTGCAACGTTTTTCCTTGTTATAGTCTGTTTCAAAACAACATTTGGTAAAAACCTATGTCCTCCACATTTTTACAGCTATAGTCACAAAATTTGACATACAGACTAATGTTGAGCTTCTGCATTTAACAACTTTTGACACCCTTACCCCGTCCGCCGCAAATTAGCAAATTTGAAATACAGTCTATTGTGTTTTCCAAGCTCTTTCGCACCACAAAAATAACGAAATTTCCAAATTACCGGACTTGAAACAAAGTATTCTGCTGTCGGGTAAGTCCGCCTGCAACGTTTTAACTTGTTTTAATTGATTTTTGTGTCTTGTTGTTGAATTTTTGTTGCACTCGTCGGCAAAGCTTTGTGTTTGCCTCATATGATAACATTTAGCTATGGGCGAAAGTTGGTCAGGAAACAGTTTGAAGGAGTCTTAGCGATGCAGTGGCCATAGATTGGGAATATTGGGAGGTATCTTCGACAAATGGGCTTAGGTCTAGCGGCTTTCACGTTAACCTAAACCCTGCCTTAAATTAGCCCGACCGGGGTGATCGACATATAGGAATGTGTCACATTACGTAATCAGCCAGGGGATGGGAAGAGGGGACAATCCTATGATTGCGAGTTGAGTTGTTGAGTTGTTGTGAGAGGAGGGTTCTTAATATATGATTACGTAATCTATCTTATAGTCTTCTCTCACCATTTCTTTTTGCAATACACAATAAGTAATTTTGTCGACCTTGAGACTCTTCTCTTGATTTAAAAAGATTCTTTAAGTTCATTTAAAAGATCCTAATAAAAATTGGTAAACGTGTGCAAAATGCATATATTTTTGTTTCATGAAATTAATTTTGGGTGAGTAAGTAATCATAGGTGAGGAGGCGAGCGGTCAGCCTAATGATTTCGCTTGATAACATGGGAGGAGGCCGAAAAAGAGATTACGAAATATGTGTATGGAAAAACTTGAGTAGTATTCTTGGGTGATTTGAAAGTCACAGTCTTAATAAAACTAATCGTAAACGAACGGAAACTAATAGTATTTTCGATACACGTGCATCGGTATATAAAACCTATTGGATACATTCCCGAAGAGTTAGAAAGAGTGTCTCAAAATTGTAATCAAATGAATATTATCTTATATTCGCTGTGGCATCTTTTCCATTTGCATTTTCAGATCACGTGTCTTACACAAATATTGATACTAGAAAATACTAGAAAGCATCTCTCTAGTATAAGCACAAACCATTGAAAAGACTTGACAAATCAAAAAACAAAAAAAGAAACGAAAGCAAACAACATCTTCAACTTCCATTCGCATCTACATCGAAAAATCAGCGAAAAGTCGCATTTATTATTGACTCCCCTTTTCAACTAATTTATAGTGCCTGTCATCATTGGAATTAGCAATTTTGTTTAATTGCAATTTACTTTTATTGAGCAAACATCAATTTCCGCTAGCCATGCCCGGCCAGGCAACGACTAGACATTGGCCAAAATGCATTGCCAAATGGTTGGCCTGATGATCTTCCTCGGAGGAGTTGTTAATTGCACTTGTGATTTACGTTGTCGAGTGTCAATACACGCAATGTGAATAGACTGGTAGACTGTGGGATGGGTTTTTAGACTCTACTTTGATTAAATGCATCGGTGGCTTGCGTGTTTGCAGCACTGAAAGATGAGCCTGGGAGAGAAATGGAGATTGATGAAGCGAGGGGCGTTTGCAGCCATTAGAAAGTGCATCAGGTAACGCCCACACAGATGTAATTTACATGGCCCTGGGCAAAACACGTTGCTATCTAAATGCATTTGACATGTTTTGCGGTCACATTCTGAGGCATAAAACTAATGGTACCGCAAAACATTCAACTTCAAAGCAGCTTCGGAGTCAACTACTCGAACTTTTTATGATTTTCTAACGTTGAATGCTTCTAATAACCGTAAAAAATGCAACAGAGCCGGGACTCAAAACTGTGATCCAGGCTAAACAAAAGTAGGGGGTGCCGCAAGACGTTGAGTCAAAAGTTTTATGGGACATTCACATTCTGATTTTAATAAGGCGGTTAATTATAACGGTGACCGGAGTTTTGCGTGTCCACAAAGAACCCCATTAAGTGTGAGTGTATGCAAGTAATGTGTTAGTATGGGTGAGCTTTCGAAGACTCAGCACGTCATAAGCATAGGCCAAAAAAGCTACGAGTTGTGCTCCGTGCATGATGTGCTCTCGTGTGAAAGCACTAAAAAACTGTCACCTTAGTTGACATAAATTACTGCATGTGAATTATTCCAGAGACCACACGGACAGAGCTCTTATAGAATATGACAGCTGGCCAGGAGATATATATGTTCGAGTGTGCACCGCTTTGAAGTCGACAATGCGGTGTTGCAACAATGTGACCAACTGTTGGGTTCTGCCCCTCTCCACTCGTAAAAAATGTTGGCAACTTTATCAGGAGTACAATTTAAATGTCAAGTTGATGACGTTTCGTGTCTGTTGGTTGGAGGTTGAGGATGTTGGCGTTGCCATGGTTGTTGTGGCTGATGTTGTTGTTACTGTTGCTGTGGCTGTTGCTGTTGCTGTCGTAGACCACAGTCAAGACAGATGACTTTAGCAGCTGGCAAAACGCAAGCCACGAAACGGAAGTGCAGCAGTCTAAACAAATTCATATGGAGTGCATGGGAAGTGCTAATCGGGCAGAGCACGGAACACGGGCAAGGCGTTGATGAAGATGAAGTTGCTGGGGGAGCGAGATGCAGATGTTAGACACATCGTGTGATTGTGAAAAATGTAGACTAGTTTCTTTGCAAATAATCATTTACAATAAGTAGAAGAGTAAATGAAATCTGGGAATTGGATTTAATGTAATAAAGTGGGAGCCTTAACACATGACTTCATTCTGCGAAGACTGCTCTTTCCACTTCATTCTGTAACTATCGGCAGCTTCTAGTTGGTGTATGCTCCGTTTTTGTTGTTCTAGCTGCCTTCATTTAAATTCCACACTCTTTTCTAGCTATGAATGATTTGGTGATTCATCATAAACACCACACAATGAAATCACGTGTAAATTAACGCGAAAGGGGGCATTGCTCGTTAGTTGGAAACCTCGAACAGGGGCTGCCCAGTCGGTCTTTCGGTTGCCGCATGCAAAGGGCCCAACCGACGGGACGGGAGTAACAAGATCATTAAAGTTCCCCATGCCGGACGGCGACTGCATGGCCCAAATCACAGCCACAGTAGCAACAGCAGGAGCGATGCCCACTAAACACTGCTCCCATAAATAAGAAGGAATCTCTGTCGTCTGGCAGCAAAAATTATGACTGAAGCGCGAGCTTGAGGAAAACATTAGCAGGTTGGGCTCCACTGCCACCAGGAGGCATCCAAAAACGAGCTGCGATGTCGTCTCCACTGTCGGCCAACTTGGTTATCTTTTTGTTGTGCACCGCCTCGGGAGGTTAGTCACACATGCGCGGTGATAATTCAAGACGGCAGCAACGGCAACATTAAATGGTAGCAGCAGCAGAAGCAGCAGCAGCAACTGCTGGGGCAACCGCTGGCAACATGTTGCCGGTGTCTTGTTAGTTGGTCCCGGCCTGGGTAGCTGTTGCAGCGGCGCGAAATCGTGACAAAGTGTTGCCATTGTTAGGCGCAAATGAAGAAAATGGCATTGTGAAAAATCTGTGCGCGAAAAACAATTGAGTGCCCTGTTGCTGCTGTTGTTGTTGTTGTTTGCTACGCTTGTTGCATGTTGCTGCCGTGAAAATGTTTGGCGCACGTTTTGTAATCAATCAATGTGTTCCTACAAAAGCGGAAAATTGTTTTGGCTAGTATGTTTTTAAGCAAAACATAAGCCTAACGAGTTTTCATTTAAACGAGCATCACCCAAAAACAAAGAAAGGATAACCAACAAAGTAAAGTTATACTCGGCGTGCTAAAGATACTCGTATATATCCATGCGTTCATTAAATTTGATCACACTATATTAAGTATAAAACAGCTATTATCATTATCAATACTTATATATATTGTTATTGAAAGAAAAGTAATAAGAAGATCTTGCATATGATTTTATCTAATGAACTATATATGTATATTTATATTCGTAGATACGAACAGTAATCTGCTATCATATGTCCATTGGTTTTTGATTGAGAGGCAGTCTAAGCTAAAACTGCGTGTCAAACTGCTAGTCTACAAAGCTATAAGGCCCATTAAGGCCCATCTGGACTTACGGTATCCAGCTCTGGGGCACTGTCAGTAAGAACAATCGCACAATATTCCAGCGTTTTCAAAACAAATCCCTGCGTATTATTTTCAACGCACATGTGTACCACAACAACGCCTCAATTCACAGCGAGCTACGCAGACGAGGGTCAAGTAAGAGATCGCAAGAATCACCCAAACAATCTGGACAAAATCTTCTTGACAACACCACAACAATAAGACGGCTCCTAAGGAAACATCCGCTTGACCTCCAGCTGGATCCTTAAAACAATTACATTTTAATGCAATGTAACAACTAATGATACATGAAACAATGTGACAAAAAAAATATAATAATATATAATAATATTCATTCCCTCATCTGTAAATATTCATTATCACCACCTAACTTTAAGACAGTGCTATTTATTCGTGGCTTAGTTTTAACTTCAAGTTTTCGAACATTGTTTCTAGAAGTATGAGCATAAAAATATATTTCAAAACAAGTAAGAACGTTACACCCGGAAGTTCCCCACCGATCCCTACATCCTATAATTTTAGGGTATATATCAAGTTTGGTTGCTCTAGCTTCAAGTACAGACACATACCCAAATACCCTATTTTAAACAAAAATGTGAAAACAGAGTATAAATATGTCTTAAGTTCTTACTATTGCAGACACTTGTTTTCTTTTTAATTTAATGGGTTATTGTATTGTCTGCCCGTATAAAAGCAATTTACTTCAACATCCTAGATAGTAAAACAATTCAAATTTGAATACTCAAATTAGGATTCACCAAAGTTGCTATGGAGAGCCTGATAATCTTGAACGAGAAAATCTTGCGACGCCCCTGCTCAATTGATCGCATTTGCATTTTCTTCTTATTTCCTTTTCGCAATACAAATTAAAATCACAAATGGCTGTTCTCCTCAAATGAAAGCTCAAACAGCCCGTCACCCAACTTTGAAACCAACCAGATATTCACATAATAAACATTTAAGATGGGTAAAGAACAGTCTCGTGATCATGTAAGATGGTGAAAATAAGAAGTCACCCCTTATATTATAAAATTGTACAAGAACTGCCATAATACTTAATGTATATTGAATTTCCTTTCTGTATTTATAGACTTGCATATCAGAAATCTCGGTCTTGAAAAGACATTCCCACAATTCTCACATTCGCTTTATGATCAGCTAAAAATCACATACGAATATACTGAATCAATTTCGCCCACGTTTCTATTTTTGTGACGATGTACAACTGACACTGCCTCTCAGTTTCTTATTTTCCCAAAATCTATTCTTCATATCTAATAGTTTTCATATTGCCGGCATACATATTTCGATAAATACGGACTGCACCCGTTGGCAGCCACAAAGTTATGTGATATTCATTGAAATAAGGCGGCAAATGTTAAAATCAGAGGGAAGTCTTTCATAAATTATATAAATATGTCATCTGAAAATCACTCATACCGCCGAATCAATTTCCACCTGTATATATATTTTAGTGACGATATACATCTCAAGAGTGCTTTTCACTTCGGTGATTCCAAAAACCATTCCCAAAATCTATTAGTTTTCACAGAGTGAGCATAAAATTTGTATTGACAGCCAATGAATACGAGCATTGTTAGCCGTAAAGTTGATATTTATTGAAAGAAGGCGGCAAATGTAAAAATCAGTCGAACCTATTCCATAAATTATTAATGTGTCGACAAAAAAACTTAACACGAAGCAGAAATCGAAGACAGGCAGGCGGCAACGCTCATGAATGAACTGCAATTGAATTTATGTTTATTTCACGAGATTCTTGCCTGGCTAATTTTACGGCAAGCTAATTTTTATGAACCGCTAAACGCACGGAAACGTGGAAAACCAAATCCCAGAGCTCTCCAGCCCACAGTCGCCGCAGTTGCCGCAGTTGCCGCCAGCCATTTGACCCTAATGAACTGGCATAGAGCAGCAACATGGCTGTTAGAGCTGGTGCGGCACGGTGCGGCGCGGCGCTTGCGCATCCGCGGGGCGCCTACGAGCGACCCACCGAAAACCCCCGCACGGCACACAGAACATGTTGAAACTGAGACCCCTACACACAGTTTATTGACTGGAAATAATTTATTAATTACTTTGTGCCTTTTTTTATTTTTATTTTTTATTGCATTTTTGTGTTTTTGGCTTCATGCAAGTTCGAGATTTTATAATTAATTTTGTTTCCTCGAAGCATTTTGGTGATTAGTTCGTTTTTTGGGTGGCATTTGAGTAGAGATCATATTTATGTTCATTTTCAAGTGTTTTGTAAGCGTCGTTTCAGCTGATGATTATTTTAGAGTGAATCAGTTTCACTATTATGATGCGCCATGCAATGAAGCGTGTTTATGATGTGTCGGTGTCCAAATGAGGCATGCAGTAATGTGACAACGTTAGTTTCATATTTTTGGTGTGCTTATACTACTTAGATAGTGTATTCGAATACGGTAAACTGAAACTAGTAAAATTGAGGATAACACGGCCAGGTTTATACTCTACTTTTATTCAACAAGTTGCTTAAAGTTAGCCGAAACTTCTGCTAGAAAGGCTCCAAAATGTAATATGGTTTTTTGGAACTGATTTGGAAGATTACAGTGAGAATAAAAAGAATATTAAATGAGGTTTAGTGGGAGATCATTTTGACCAGCCCTGGTGGCTTTCCACCAGAGAACACTAATGCTAGGCTTACACACACCGGCAATATGGTGATTATCGACCATTTTCTCTGCCAGACATGTGTAAACAGCTGCCAGATGCAGCTGCCTAGCAGAGCAGCATTGTAAGTGACGGCATATTTATATTAATCGCACACAATAAGCAATGTATAGAAAAATTCTGCATTTTGGTATTAAAAAATTATTCATAAAGTCGAACCTTAAGTAACTATTCATAAAGTTATGTTTTGTGTTGAATCTATGCATAATTAAAATGATGATTCATGACCCGATTGTGGGTAACAATTGTTAATTATATGAATGAAAATTCACTGATTTTGTGTTATGAATTTAAGCAGTGTGATCATAATAATCAAAATATGTCGTTCATACGAACATTCAGGCATACGGAAGAACGGAAAGGCGGACAATACTCAAACCCAATACGCGTATGCTCTTTTATAATACCACAGAGAAAGGCCTGCGTCTGCGACTAGAAAAATCACTATTAGAAAGGATTGAGGCAAATAATACCAATGGGTAACTGGCCTCCTAACAGGGCACTGTAGACTGAGAAGCAACTTTAAAACTAGGCCAGTGGGACATGCAAATTCTGCGAACTGGAGGATGAATCCTCATGCCAATTATACACTACAAAGCACAATTTGTGCATAAGAATGTATAAATAATTCCCTAACAGTTTTCACAGAAAACTATTTATATTTTAAAATTTGAATAGATATTAGAACGTTATACAACACAAATATATAGGATTAGCTTGAAGTTCTTTAATCGTACTTATGCGGAATATGGACTATAAATCTGATCGCTTTGTCCCAAATGTGACCAAAAGCACCTTTCGAATCTTATGAGGCCGAAGAGCGCTCAGTAGATACATCGATTTGCACTCGAAATGCGATGCATGCGCGCCAGAAGTACATTTGTTAGAGCAATTAAAATCACACCACGACCAAATTGGAATTGGAGACGTGTTTTGGCTGTGGACAGTCGTGTGGCATTGGCGATAGAAAAACATGGCAACCAGGCAGCAGATACAGATACGAGGAGGAGTAGGAGAAGCGACTGGAGGCAGAAAGTCACAAGCAGAGACTGGTCATAAATTAGATAATCAAAATGCCAAAAGTCGAGTGTTTGATAATGTGACCAATGGCAAACAGTTTGAAAGCCATTGAGCGCCAGTGGCAGTCGCTTTAAAATCATGCAATAAATTTGGCTTAAATTGTGAACAAATTGTCGTTTGACAATTACATTTTGTTAGCCACATTCATTAGAAGCATGTGCTTTGCATGTCTTCGGACTCTTCATTCCCATTCCCATTTCTATTGCCTGATTGCAGCTTCAATAGCATTTCCCGTTAGCAGCTTTATGTCACATTTTTTGTGTTCAGGCTGCTTGAAAATTATTTGAAATTTATTGCCACGTGAGGTTGAGGATCTCTTGCTCCATTTCCAGTCATCATTCCGGCCAGATGCGTTGACGGGCCAATAACAAACACAACCACTTGTCATAGTTGTTGTTCTTGTGGTTACATTTGCCGTTGTTGTTGCTGTTGCTGTTGCTGTTGTTGTTGTTATTGTTGTTGCTCCATTTTGTCCGTTTAGACGCTTCATGATTACCTTGCCGCGACACTGCACCGTCCGAGTCTTGCCAACATATAAAGTTGCTTTTTGTATTTGCAATTTTCTGTCTTGTCTTTAGCAATTGTGAAAAAAGATACTCGCTTCACACATTTTACTTTTCGGTTCGTTTTTTTCTTGCTAACTATAATTTTGTAATTGTCTTGGCCTGGTTAACAGCTAAAGTATCTGATGTGTGAGGAAAAGCGTAGTCGGGTACTAAGTTCTAAGAGTCGTTCGCGACGCCAAGCAAGCTGAGTAATACTCAAATATTTTCTGATTTTTATACCGTCTAATATAAATTGGCCTTATTACATTTTTGACAAAGTAAGTAAATGGCAGATGAAACCGCGAATTTTATAGAGTATATTTGCTCCTATGACAACTATGCGTTTGAAGAATCTCCGTTATCTATATATCTGTACATATAAGCCAATTTGGTGACTGACCGACTGACTGAGTGATTGACAATCACACAGCCCAAACCGTATCAGCTAGGATGCTGAAATGTTCACAGTAGTTTCCACCTACAACATATAAAGAAAGTGCATACTACGGCGGGGTTCAGGAAAGTTCCCACAAGCTTAGAAAATCGTCGAAAACTGTTGTATGAACCTTTCTTGTTTACCACCCAATCGGCCATAAACTCATTTTCCAAGATCCATACGAAAATTCTTTTGACACATATCTCAGTGATTTTGGATAATCTACCCCATGGGCGGAAAATCGTGGTCTAAATGTTGTATGGGCGAAAGTCTTATTTTAGTCCGATCTGGTTCAAACTCGTTTTCAAAGCTGTACACATTAAATAATTCGATACGTGTCTCACTGATTTTGCAAAACTCATCCGCAATTTCGGAAATTGGTGGAACACTCAGCAATTCGACTTTTTAAAGAACTCTATTTGTATTTATATACTTACTATTTATCGATAACTAGCTACATATTATTAGTTTCCACCATTTGGGAAATTTTACCAAGATCGGTGAGACACGTATCGAATCATTTAATGTGAGGACCTTTTAAAATGTGAGGACCCTTTAAATTAGACTTTAAGCATACACCTTTGACATCCCCATTTTTAGCCAAGGGGGTTGCATTTTCCAATATTAGAAACATGTAATTACCAATTGGAAGCGGATTGGATGGTAAACAGAAAATTTCCATACAACAGTCTAACGTTAATTTTCCACACTTGCGGGTGAAATTTTTCATCATTTATTCAATAAATGGAAACTAATGTGGAAATTTCAGCATTCTAGTCTTTCTGTTTGGGCTCCTAAACAGCAAAAACAAACTGTCGCTGAGAAACGCGGTAACAATATATAAGATCTGTATTGCTCCAGCCTGGCGTTACGGATTGCAGGTTTTTCGAATCGCTGCGAAAACGCATCTAGCAAAAATTCGAGTGCTTCAAGCAAAAACACTACGGATGATGACTGGTACATGCGTTCAGCAAACATAGAAAGAGACCTCGGCTTACCCAAAGTTGGCGACATCTTAAATACCAGGCCGCAGACTACTTGGTTAAGGCGACTCCTAAAACGGCGCAAAAAAGCAGGGGTCAGAATGCGTAAAAGACTAAGGACGCCACATCCAATTGACCTTGCAACTAGATTTTTGTAAAATTTGGATATATTCGGATTTAATCTTTGATTAGGTTGCCTTAATGCCTCCTACTAATTTTACTTAAAGTTTTTCATATAATAATAACAGTACAAATAAATATCTCATATATAAGAAAAAATAAATAAAAATTCTGTTTGGGTTGTGTAATGATTGCAATCCTTTTTTACATGGATATATTTATTATTGGCGGAGTGAGTGGTAGGCGCCTTAAATTATTGCATGCCAGCAAACTTATTATAAAAGTGACAGGAATTTTAATTGTGAAAATTTTGATTTTGGTGGCAGTCCTACAACCGCGTAATTAGCAAACAAAGATACTAGTTCGCATACAATCGCACATACTCATATCTCGAACCAGAAGTTGTAAAAAGTAGTTATTATTATTATTATTATTATTATTAGATGGGAAGCGTTGCACTGCGACCTATGAGATCTATTGTGCCCCCTTCTAAGCCTAAAGCTCACTCATCAACCCTATCTCCTGCATGAATGCAAGGATCTTGGTCGGATCTAGAGTACCTATATCGTTTGTCTGAAGGAAAAACCCACCCAGGTACCTGTTTCTTCTTCTGGCAAGGGCAGTGCAGTCTGTTAGTATGTGTGATGAGGTTTCAGCCTCCATTTCACAGAATCTGCATGTTCCGCTTCTTACAATTCCTAGTTTGCTTAGGTGGTTTCTCAGTCTACAGTGCCCAGTCAGAAGGCCGGTGACTATTCTAAGTGAATTCTTCCCCAATGGTATTAGTTGCTTGAATCTTTTAAGATCATAGTTTCCTAAGAGTGACTTGGCCAGTCTTAGACTTGGTGTATTTCTCCAGCTTGACTGCCTTCTGTTGTCCTCTTCGATCCTAAGATGTTCTCTTATTGTGTGTCTTCCTATGCCACAGAACGGTTCTGGGCCTACCAAAGTAGTTAAGAAGGAATTCAATTCAGAGGAGCACCAAAGGAAGATATTTCTGAATTGATGCGGATTTACATTTCAAGTCAATGGACGAATTATTATTATATATTAACTGAAAAGTAAAAAAAAATCACAAGAAGCGTAATAAGAAATGTTGGTCAAGATCAATTGTGAAAAATAATGTTTAATTGTAATTGGATTGCAACACACACGATTTCCCAAAATCAGAAATAACTGCTAGTAGTTTTTATATTATACTAGCTTATACCCGCGGCGTTGCTCGCATTTCCTAACTAAATTTATTTAAATTTTGATTCTTATAAATATTTATTATGTCGATCGAGGGCACGGTAAAAAAATTGCTATGAAACTTCCTTCCCCACACACTTACACACACTAACACTCGTGGATATTATAGTTTTTATTTAATGTAAAATTATACTCATGAATATTATCATTTTTCGTTTATGAGTGGGTGGTTGTGTGGGGGTGGTGATGACACAACAAACTATAGCTATAAACATTCCCTGGACTTCAAGGAATATATTATAAAAGATTTCATCAAGATCCTTTAAACGGTTTTCAAGTTTATCGCGAACATACAGACAGACATTCACTTTTATATATATAGATTTATTTTTTAATTATTGACCGTTTTGTTGTTGTCTGGCTTGGCTTTTAATCTTCCATTTTATTACTATGTCAAGACTTACCGTTCTCTGAAATTACTTTAAAGTTGTTTTGCCTAAATCATAGGTAGCTACAGATATTTACGAATAGGCCGAAACTGGGGCACTTAAGGAGCTCATTTGCATTACCAATTTGGCAGTTGCTTAGTCATTAGCGCCGACAACCAACAACCAACAGCCAACAACCAACAACAAACACAGCAACAACAAACAGTAGCACGTGCATTGTGGGTACCCAGAGTACAAATTTATAGCCCACGCATAAAAATTGAAAAAAAAAGCAGATATTTAAAACCAAAGTCTGTGCTATCTGAGAAATTAAGCAGCAAACGGCGAATACATTTAGCCGCCGGTCATATTTTGTAATCAGTTCCATTTGCCGCTCACCAAAGGCATGCCACAGCAGCAACAACAACAACAACAACAAACCACAGCAAACTCTCAGACTGCTTGGAGCCAACGAGATGGTGTCCAGTTTTGGGACCAGGCGACCAACTGCAGCACCAGCCACAAACCACTTTGGCAATCCCAGTCAAGCGGCACATATTTCTTGTTGCTGTTGCTGTTGTTGTTGTTGTTGTTGCGGTTGACATTTTTATGGACATTGGTATGCCCAGACTTGGTAGACTCTGAAAACCAAAACCAAAACCAAAATCGAAATGCGAAAATTGTCACTGCCTGCCTTTTGACTTTGCCCCTATGCCAATTTACGTTTCGGCCAAACTGATTAGTGAAACAATTTCAAATATTTGTGTTAAATACCTTGAAATTAATTGCAGTTGTAATCTCGGTTGCAGCTTACTTTGCTGTCTCGAAGAGGCACAATATGAAGTTATCACAATTTGACTGTGCCTTATAAAAATGGCTTTTAATAATACGTTATACAATTATATTAAGTTTTGATAAAGTCACCACAATTAGGCACTAGGTAAAAGAAAGAAAGTCGAGTATTCCCGCAACAAGACACCCTGTACCTTAGCATAAAATCCCTTAATTGTCCTCATTTACACACGCATCAAGCAGTTCAGTTGCAAGCATTGCAAGTAAGCAGAACATTTCAAGTGGTGCTCTACTGCTTCCACCGCTCTGTAGAACTGAAACTAATCTTTTGAATAATTTCTGTGTTTAATATCCGATTGAAACTTTTCCAATAGATCAAAAGTGAGTTAAGAATTGTACATGCCAAGAATTTTCAAATTGTTCTTTTTAATAGTTTAAATCGATTCAAGGGGGTGGGGGAGATTGGTCAAAATTTAAAACAAAATTGACCTGCGTGCGCTACACACGAACATACATTCCAAATTTTGTATTTATAGCTCCAATACAAGTAGTCCCTGTCTTCAGTTAGATGGACAGATGGACAGGACAAGGATCAAGAATATGTATTCTTTGTAGGGCTGGAGATGTCTCCTTCTGTCTGATACATACATTTGCACAGTTTTAGTACCCCGTAATACTTATTTTATGGGACAGGGTGTAAAGTTGTGTTGCCGTTGAAGAATGTTATAACATGGGACAATTGGCATGAATGTGTATAAGATGCTCCCACTGCACATTAAAGGTTCAGGCGGATTATTTACATTCATTCACTGACAGTACATTCAAACTAGATTATTTGTTAAAAGTTCGACGTACAGGCTACATCGTTGCAGTATTCTCATAAGACTTCTATGCCATCATCATTAACATCGTCACCATCATATTATCAAACGGCAAATAAAAGTCTTGTTTGGAATTGTCTGTATTTTATTTCATGAATGTAATAAAGTGTACACCATTCGAGAGGTAATAAATAACTCGTAGAAGCGTTTAGCAAATTAACATACTATTAGACATTTTAGCTGCAAGTCGCTTAAAAATTAATAACTTTTAATGAATGTTTGTATTTGATTTTGCAATACTCTCAGATCTTACTCTTCCATGCTCAAAAGTAGGCTTATGTGTGTTTGCATACGTTTCCGACCCTACCAAGGTATATAAGTATATATATTCTTAATCAGCGGCAAAAGACAGTGGAAAAACTGGATTGAATTTCATACATATTTACCTCTATATATATAAAACTGTTTAACCCGACAGACTGATTGCTGGCTTTCTGACAGCCCAAACTGTAGAAGCTAGACCCATAAAACTTTTCCAGTTGCTTTCTATTATATCAAAGGTTGGCACTCTGAAATAATTTTAGGAAAATTCTGTCCGGAAGTGGGGTGTAAAAGTGCACTTGATTGGACATTAAGTTCACAATCTATGTAATTATATTTGTTTTTGCCAAAAATCGATGGTTGACTGTAGAGTTTAATACAGAGACAACTTACTGATTTGTTAAATTAATAAATAAATCAAGATAGGATGGCTATCTTCGGTGTGCCGAAGCTATATACCCTAGGAGGAATTAATTTTTATACAAAACTTCAAATTTAGTTAGATTGTATAAATTCTCTAGAGACTCGGATTGGGTAAGTTTGGTCAGGATACCTTTATAAACAAAAAAGTATATAACAATGTTTTTGTATGAAAAATTTTTTGTTTTTAAAAGTATCCTTACCAAACTTTCCCAAGCAGAGACTAAAACGTTTATACAATCTGACCAAATTTGCTCGAAATTGGACCACTATATCACAATATCAAACTTCTTGTTTAAACAAATACTTTATCCAAACTAAGTGAGAGTTTTATTATACTTCAAATAGTGTTCGTATAATTTTATCAAAATCGCTCCCCTAGGAGCAATCACATAAAAATTAAGTTTTGTATAAAAATTAGTTCCTACTAGGGTATATAGCTTCGGCACTCCGAAGATTGCCATTCTTTCTTGTTTTATTTATTGAAACTGAACCTCGAGACGGCCAAACAAGCATCAAAAATATTGGAAAGGTCGCCAAACCATACTTATATTGATTCAAGCTCATATTAAAATAGTTTCATAATTTATAACAACTAATTCCACTCGAACTTTGAGGTCTATATCTTTGGTTATATCTTGACTTTATTAGTATACCTTTTTACATTTAAGTCGCTGTTGTTATCTGTTATCAAGTGTCGATTACAATTTCCAACTTTGTTCTCAATACCGTTTTATTTCTAATCTTATGACTTGGGCGCTAACTGGGCTGACAATTTCCTGGCAAGTGCGTAGGTGTTGCTTATGAAAGTCGTTAGTATTGCAGCTACTGTGTGCCACTGATAGTCCCCGTTGTGTATGGCAATCCAAGTCCCAATCCCAGTCCCAATCCCAGTCCCAGTTCAAGTCCGAGTTCAGGCCAATTGTAATTGCGGTTTTCATTGTCTTGGCTGTTCGGCGTGTGCAGAGATAGTGACATGTATCGATAGGAGAGAGACCCAAACTGGCTTTGGCTATTGGCTTCTGAAGAGATTGGTGCCAGCCAGCAGTGCACAAAAGTCAAACTGCAAATACTTTTTGCGGCTGATGTTGTGTGCGGCAACAGTGTCAGAATTATTGCCGAAGGCTGCAAAACGAGCTGGCAACCAGTGAATGTCAAACTGTGACTTCAAACTTACACCACAAATTGGTAATTAAGTATAATGACCAGTTTTGCTTAAGCGGCTTGATGTTTTGACCCAAAAGTCAGGAATCGTACACATTGTTCGGCAAGCACAACAACTTGCAACATGTTGCAAGCCCAAACAGCTTCGCACAGATAGAAGCCAAAGTCTCTTCAATCAAGTTAAGATTTCGACTCTTGACCCTAATGTGTTTTTGTCTAAAAGTTTTCGATGGAATGCTGCTGTTGTTGTTTATGTATTTATTTATCTTTTATTTATTTTATTTATTTATTTTTTAAGCTATTTATTTGCGCTCAGCTAGCCAAGTTTCAAACCCTTGTGGCAAGCACAAGTTTTGCATAAATTTCAACTTTTATGCTGTCATAACTTAAATTCCTGCTAGTGGCTATAAATCTCTTTGTTGTTGTTTGTTGTCGCTTGAAAGCAATTGTTGAGAGCAGTTGTTTGCATAAATATTTTAGTGGGTTTGCTCAGTATGTAACTGCTAAAAACGGATTACGAAATTCAGATGTCTGCTGTCAACGTTTAAGTGTAACATTTTTACTAGTAAGCCGCAGTTAAAATTATATAAAACCCCAATAACACTTGGAGGACTAACAAGGGCAAGCATATAACTGACATTGCCTATAGGTAACAAACATTTACCATATAAATATTAAAAGCATCTAGTATTATAAAGTAAATGATTTGATCAATTTAGTTGTATAATCATCATTAAAAATAAGTATATTCGAATGTCCATTTGTGTTCTGTTCAAACTTAACTCATACATCATTTATTGCTCATTACGGAGACCTATTGTAACCCGATATATCTCAGAGGTCTAAGCAGTTCTCCTTGAAGTCAGCCAACTCTTTTTATACTATTTTTAACACCATTTTTGCATAGACAATAGGCAAAAAGCCGTTGTAGAGATCATACAAAGTGTACTCAAATAACAATTTGTTGTTTCCTAACACAGCTGGCCAGCAAACCCGAAGTGCAGTTGAAAGAAACATTTACTAGGTCTTCATCAGTGCGTCTTCCTTTGCTGGCAAAGCTGGTGTACTTGAAAGAGAACTCGGATTGCATAATCCAAAGCGTTGTCTCTTCTTTAATTCACTTTTGTTCAAGTATTTTCTAAGGTTCGGTTTTTGCTTATTCAGTTACTTGGTTTTCAACTATACATAGGTCTCTCTGTGTCGCTGCGGTCAAGCGTCAAGTAAAATGCAAAAAGGTTTAGCTTCGGTTGTCAACATTTTAAAGTAGTCACCTCTGGCATTTTATTGTTGGCTACCTTTTTATGTGGCAGGTAATTAGCTATTTAGTTATGGTAGGCAGTGTAATTGATTTTCAGAGGAACAACGAGAGTTGAGTGGAAAAGGGGAGACAGATATATTAAGTCTTTGAGAGAGTACCAACTACACTACCCAACTACACTTTAGAACATTTGAAAGTGGACCGATAATTCAATAACGCTCAGTCCACAGACTGACCGCATTTCGGTTCATATTGATGGGCAGTGCAGCCCCGCTCCGCTCCGTCCTACTATTTCAATTTCATTAAACATCGCACATCTGGTTTTCATGGGTGCAACCGCAACCGGGCACACATCCATCTATCAGAGGCCAACAAACAAATTACGGGAATGTGCATGGAACATGGAATATTTCAAGAATTTCTTTGTTGTTAACCGCACTTAAGTGTAATCTACGAGGAGTGCATATGTGTGTGCGGGTTGTGTGTGAAAATACTACAATAATATTACGAATTTTTTCTAGGAACTTATTACTATTTGGGTTAAAACAATATATGGATTCGCTTTTAAAATTAGTATTAAACGTTATCTTGAAACAAATTCTGAATTTCCTAGTCACGCTTTTGATTGTTGAATTTCAATTTCAAAGGCATGATAGCAGGAATTACTATGTTGTTGTATTTGAGGTGCCCAGTTGTCCAACCAGTTCCACCCAATGCAGACGCGTTTCAAAAATCGATGAGCAACATGATTCATAATATATTGTGTAAGTATTTGAAAATGAGGTTGAAGCCAATATGCCTATAAAAAGCCTTGATCTGAGAACCCCACTTATAACTATTCATACTCAGTTTTAAAAACTAAGTTTTGGAAAGAGTATATTGGGTTTATGCAATGTCCGTTCAGACATACAGTCTGTCTGAATGAACACAATGAAGCTAAGGCAATCAAAAATGGTACTCATTTGGTGGATATCCTCAGTTTATAAAGTGTGAAGCTCAACAAAATTAATTTTATCGCTCACTTTCGTCATAGAATGAGAATGTTGAAATAAGGTCAGCTATTTAGCACGGCTTGGACTGTTCTTAAGTTATCACCGATCATTCTTGATTCACTGATTGCAACTAGGGCTGGTTCTTTTTATATTCGAGTAGATATCCGCAGATATTGCCCATCGGCACCGCACCAAATAGGTTTTAAGCCGATGGAGCTTTTAAAATGAGTTTAAGGACGAAATGATGACCTTGAACTCACATTATTTGTCCGTGTGGGTACACTTTCCAAAGCTTCTTACAGCGTTGATCCCCAATCTTGCATTCAGTAAGGTCTTGCTCACTTACATATACTCGTATATAAATGTATGTAGATAAAGATATGTTTGGTACTCACCCTCACAGGCCACAGCATTGAGCTGGTCATCGGTTTCGCTAATCAGCTCCCAGTCGGCATCATTTTCGGCCTGACGCAGCGCTGCCAAATCCTCTAGCTGCTCGGCATTCACGTTCATGCCAAAGTATCCATCCTGGCATTCATGACATTGTATCCCCATCACGCCCGGCTTGCACTCGCATTGTCCCGTGGCGGCATTACAGCTGTCTAGTACAGCGGCGCCCAGGGCATCACAATTGCAGGGCAGGCATTGCAGCTCCACGTGGGCGTAGCCAGGCGCGCATTCGTTGCACTTCTGTCCGGAAAATCTGGGCCGGCACAGGCACTGGCCGTCTGTACTGTCGCAAAGGCCGCTCTCGGAACCCCGCTCGTAGCAGTCGCAGAGCTCACAGCCCACGGCCGGATCTCCCCAGTGGCCTAGTTTACAACGCTCACAGTGCCAGCCCTCGGTGTTGCCATGGCAGGTGATGCAGGCACCAGTGGTGATATTGCAGGGTCCGCCCTCGCAATTGCAGCGCTGACAGCTGCTTCCCAGCTGCAGGGGATTGCCATAGTATCCATCGTCGCAGATCTGACAGTGGTCGCCGGTGTAGCCTTCTGGACACTGCGTGCAAATGTACTCAGCATGCTCGATCAGCTCAAACTGCTGATTTAGGTCCATATAGTTGTAGCTCTTCAGCTGGCAGCTGGGCGAGAAGTTGTTGGACTCCTCCAACTGTGGACAGGCGCATCTCTTGCAGTCGTGTGGAGTGCCCTGCAGGGGGTTGCCATAGAAACCAAGCTGGCAACGCTCGCAGCTGCAACGGCAAGCAGAGAAAATAGTATGAGGTGCGTGTCTTGGCTATGTTGGGTTTTCGCTACCCATGGTGAATTTAGTGGAAAACTAAACCGCACTACTGCTTGCGGTGTGTGTGCACGCTAAAGTGGATTGTGTGTGGTGTGGATGCCATTTATTGCCTGTAAAAAGTGTACTCAAGACTCCAGATCCCCTCTTTGATTGAATGACATTAAAATGGCATTAAAATCAAGGTCTTCAGTCTACCGTTTACCGTATATATTAGTGAGTTTTCACCTACTGAGCGTGTAATGTAATTTGTACCTAAAGATACAATACAAGCTTCAAACAAACTTTACAAATTGTTGAAAATAAACCAAGTATATAAAGTCTTTTTATCTCTATTCCCAGATGTAAAGACTATATTCCCAGAGGAAGAGACTATATTTCCAGAGGAAATAGAATATATTGCGACTGTATGGCCGTACGATCGATTTGGGCAGGGACTGCAAATAATGTTTATTTTGTTTTATTTTAATCATCAAAATCTATGCATTTTCATCATGATTTAAGAATTTATGTTTTTTAGTTTCACTCAATAAGAATTGATTAATTTTGAGTTGTATTTTATCCAATGGATCATATCAGAGTCGTTGCAGAAGTTACTTTTGCAAGGATTTATGTCATTATTGAAAAAAATTTGGAAAAATTAAATATTAAATGTTTATGTCATCTATAGAACTATCTGAACTTATTTAAATTTTCACATATTCCGTAGAGAAAAGACAAAATTAAAACTTGAGTTTCATATTTGAGCAAGAGATAACATTCATGAGATAATCATTATTTTATGAGTTTTATTTGTTCGCTCGAAAATAATGAATATTGGTTGTAATGCAAAATATAACTCAAAATTAATCATTATATTGTGAGAAAAGAAAATCAAAATAAAACTTATAATGATTACAGTCCCTGAGAGCAACCACATGTTGCTAAATAAATACTATATGCAGATAAAGTGTAAAGATCTGGAGGAGCCTATAACTCCCATATTTTTATCGTTAGCTAGAGTCACAAAATGGACCAAAGTTCTGACCATATTACTAAATAATTCCACTGTCTGATCTATTATGTGCAATTAGTAAATGTGACCCGTTTTTACGTACCGCTCTCCGAAGGTGTTGTGCATGCAATCGCCGCAGTTGCCGCTCTGCAGATCACAGGAATTCGAGTGTCCGTTGCAGGGGCAGGGAATGCATTTGCCCAGCAGCTGATGATCCGTTGAGTTCTCATAGATGCGCTTGTAGCCAAAGGCGCAGCCCTCGCAGGAGAGTCCGGTATAGCCGGGTGGACATTTGCATTGCTCCACCTGCGTTGTTGCCTGCGCGCCCAGTTCCAGACCCCCCGAATAAATGACAGCACGTTCCAGGGCGGTTTCCACCTGATCTGTGTGGTAGGCAGCGCGAATGAGCAAAGCATCCAGTGAGACCAGCACGGAGAGAAACTGTGATCTGGTGACCGCTTCGCCATGGTATGCTCCTCCCTCGGTGCGCCTCAGCCTGGTCTTGATGTCCTGTACTGCAGGTGGGACATGATACCAGCCCTGCTCCGTTAGAGTTACATTCAGAGCGACCTGCAGACTCTCGAATGATTCATCTGCAAAGGCAATCTTAAGTCCGTTCTTGCCACACAGTATGACATTGGGTCCTGTAGTAGGTTTCCCGGAAGTGTCACCCCGCATGACCACCCAGGACAGTTGCAGCTGTAGCCTGGCGCCGTAGCTGGTTAGACGATTGCCAAGATAGCCCACAGGTGCCAGCCAGTAAATCGCCTCCACTTCGTCCAGCTCATTTCCAAAGACTAGGCGCTTCTGTTCTGCATCCACTGCCACAGCAATCGAATGCACCCGCTGTATGTCCGTGAGTTTCCAGTCGTTCAGCGTCTCAAATGCCAACGTTTGCAGCTTGGCACTATGACAACTCTCCGACACATGGGAGCACCAGCAGCGCCTGCAGCCCTCCGGATTCAATTCATCCAAATCATAGTAGCCTGCGCTGCATTCGGAGCAGGTGTCGCCCTGCACATGAGTCTTACACTGACAGCTCCCGGAGCAGGCACTGCCCTCCAAAGTGCCCCGGGAGTCACACTCGCACCGTCTACAGTCATCTCCGTAGTGATTCGGAGCGCACTCCTCGCAGTGGGTACCCTAAAATTAAGTAATAAAACTGTTGAATAAATGCTTCCAAGCATGGGCAACGATCAATCGGCGCATTAAGAAGAGATTACTCCTTGATTTAGCATACTGATTCCGATACACAAGTTTGGTATTTATACATAGTCTTCCGTTTGGGAAATAAGTCCTTGAAATACTGATGTTTGTGTTACTAGCTAATTGTGTTTACCACAAAAGAAAAATCTCGGGTGTGCTCTAAACATGCTCATTCAAATTTTTATTAATTTATTCGTTAAAATATATTGCAGTTTATGACAAAAGGTGGACCTCGCAAGCCTTAAAGCTGTTGCTGCAACTATATTTGAAAAAGAAAGAGGATTTTCGCAATCCAAAAAACTCTTTAGTGCTCATAGCGAACTCATGTTTGAATTTACTTGTTGTAATAATATTATTTCCCCTTCCCCAAAATACCGATAATTTAAAGACACATTTCGATAAAAATACTGTATGACAATCACTTAAAATTATCGTACTATTTCTATGATACATTTTCATGGATCATGATACGACAAATTTGGTATCGATATAGCGTATAGTCGCGTTCCACAGAAACATTATAGCAATCAGATAAATTATCAGGGATTAAAATATGCTGGCAAACATGGCCAATGTTTCTAGGTCAAGTCGAGCTGTTTCTGTATCACCCTTACCTGGAAACCTTCCAGACAATGACATGCGCCACCCACAGGAGCACAGCTGCCCGTGGAACGTTGCGGGTTGCAGGCACAGGGCAGGCAGGGCTCTGTAGGCGAGGCTTCTCTGGGTCTGTAGTAGCCACCCAAACAGAATTCGCACTCATTGCCTGCGGTGTTGTTGCTGCAGCTTTGACAGATGCCACGCTCCAGGAACGAGTCGTAGGTGCAGCTCAGTGCGTGTCCATGGCACTGACAAATCTCACAATCGCCGCCAGGACGATAAACGCGGTCCTGGAACAGTGGACAGCATTCCTCGCACTGCGTGCCACATGCATTGTGCTGACAGACGCACTGCAGCAATGAACTGCCCGCCAGCTCCTGGGTGCGATTCGCATGTCCATGACAGTCGAGCCGGGCGCTCACCCTTAGCTGCTTCAGGCTGTAGAAGCTGCGCTTCTCCAGTGACTGTGAATCGAGGAGCCAGTCCACGCTGTTGTCTAGATTCGCCGTGGAGTGCATACCCTGCAGTCTAATGCGCATAAAGCGAGCTGTGATGAACTGCATCAGCTCTGGAGTTTGCTCTGTGGCGCCGGGTCTGTTCTTCAACAGGGAGACATGCAGCTCGCCATTCTCCAGGGGCAGTGGCTTGGAGAACTGTGTTGAACAGATGACCTCTGTGTCGTTTTGAAATACATATTTGCCATTCTGGCCTGGAATATTGTAGCGTCGCATGCAGTCCGCATCGCTGAGTCCAAAATATTGCCACGGCTCGTAGTTAATGCCATCCAGAGACTTCTCAAGTATCCAGGAAGCGGGACGTGGTGAGTTGGCGGACTTCAGCATAACAAAGAAGATTTGATACGTCTGTAAAGCATAGAGAGAAAAACAAATAAATAAAATTCAATGTCAGTATGGAAGATAGTTTGAAGATCATCGTCTTCCATGACAAATGGTTTTTATCTAGATTAAAGCAAGAAATAGGGAAAGCTATTTTGGGGGTGCCGAAGATCTAACCATTGTAGAGATTCTAGGATAAATAGCAACAAACATGTTTTGCATTGAAACAGTCAGACGGACGGACGGAGGGATATCGCAATATTGACTCACCAATTGATACTGATCGGGAAAATATATACTTCAAGGGTTCGGAAAGGTTTTTAAGAAAGTAAGTCCCCATATTTAATCACCATTACAATGCATCCTTATCCTTCTCTATATCTATAGAGTTCCTCCTAACTTAATTGAATCTGATTGAACTCATTGATGATCAACGTAAAGCCTAAATCGAAAGAGCTTGAGACCTCAATAATATATATATTGTATTTCCGCTTATAATAAAATTAAGCATTTTGAGGATTTTGAAGAATTGGAGTATTGGTGAAACTTGTTTTGTTTTTTCATCCCATCGGCTCGACTTCGACTTCGGTACCTGGATGTAAAATGGCAGGTTAAGGTGGTGTGAACGAATCTCTAATTTTATTCAAACTCAACTTCAAAGCTCTTCACAGAAACAATTTGGAATGTGTTTTACCGATTTGGAATAGCGACCACGGGCTGCAAATGGGTGACAAACACTGGGAAGCAACATTTTGGAGTATGCAATTAGCTTAAAACTCATTTTGGAAGCTCAACACAGGAAATAATTAAGAGAGTTTACAGTTTTGAAGTCACTGCTTCTGCTATAAATTAGGTAAGCGGCCAAACGACGTTGTTTCTGTCACTTTGGGGCAAGGCGCTGATGTTTCTATTTAGTTTTATATCTTTGTATCAGCAGCCACAGCAACGTGTATAACTTTGTTAATGCCGCTGGCTGGCAAAAACTTTAACCCAACGCCATCGTCGCGTCATAAATTTTCCAGACTGTCAACAAAACAGACGCCAAAAACCACCTCCAAATCGCTAGAAACACGCCCGGCAGCAACAGCTGACAAGCGATATTTATATGTATTTATATATATTTGTGTTTAGCTGACTATGTGGAAAACGGTTAAACAAAAAAATGGCAAATGCCAAAAGCGTTGCGTGTTGAGCCTATCGATGTCAAAAGATCGGAGCAGCCAAAAATGAAAACGGAAAACTAACGCCAATAAAAGGCATGCCATTGCGCGACTTGTGCAAGGTGTGGCCTCTGGCCGAGGTGTAATTGATTATAAGACGGGGCTAAGCCAGCTGGCGCCATCTAACGAGATTTGTGGCACAACCAACTCATAAGACATGGTCAAAATGTCAGGTCCATATCAGCCAGCCAGCGATAACAAGTGGCAAGCGACAGTCGACAGTCGACAACGGGCAACAACGGGTCTATCAAATTTCAAAGGCACTTGTTAGCCAAGTCTGTTGAGCAGCACAATTGCAGCAACTGCAACATTTTCACCACAAGTTTTCCGATTCACAGCCACAGATAAAACGCACGGAGCAACTGGGAATGCCACCGAATCCACTGCAGATGCGTGCAGTTGCATCCCCAAGCTCATTGCCAGCGGCAACATCAATTTGCATCGCAGTATTCAATTACAGCGCAGCATCCACAACGACCTGAAGACAGTACGACACATGCTGATAAGATTGGAGAGAGATAGCAAATCAGACAGGGACAGCAGAGCTAAGAAATTAGTCTTCTGGCAAATTAGAGAATGTCTTGAAATTGTATTGGGCATTGCGTGCCTTGAAAATATTTGCAAACTGTAATATGTGTAAGAGTCCATTTAAGGAGTTACGAGTGCATTTGACCAAGGAAGACATGCGATTCTGGAGGACAAGAAGAAAGGTTGTTGAAACAACACGAAGTGTGCTTGCCAAATAAGTGGAAAAGCACACAGAGGAAAATATTTTGCAGTATTTATGATCTATATTCATAAATAAGAATAGTTACAAGTACTTTAGATATGTCTGTATATATAATGTGGAGCGGAACCTAGCGGTATTTCCACACAGCTCGTGTATGTACTCGTAGTCCGTAGTCAGGGACCCGAGGACACAACGGGACAACTGTCGTCGGTTAACCGCGGATCGTGTGAAGAATGAAAATTTGTTCGCCCTGTATTATGAAATTGGTTAAGGGGTGTTCAAACTGTGAAAATGTATGCAAAAACCAGATGGAGACATCAAGAGAGTCTGTTATTCTGTGCGCCCGTCCATCTGTCATTTTAAAATGTAGGTTTCAGTAAATTATGTGCAGATCAAATTTATTTCAAAATTTGAGCATATATGTATACAATTCTAAACATATGGTATTAAAGTATTAAAGTATTATAGTATTAATTTTAGATTAAGTCGCTTTAGTTTTTATCTATTAATTAATTGAATTTGAGTTGCTTATAATAATAAAAGGAATATTAAATGTCAAAATATCGCTGCAGAATGCTGTACTCGCGTGTACCCTATTGCTTAAATTAGCCAAAAGATATACTACGTATTCACTTACACATACACACATCAAGCAGTTCAGCGGAAGCGCAAGCAAGCTACAAATTTTCTTGAAAAGCTTTAGTGACATTTATATGCGTGCCAACAATTAAGGTTACCTCGTTCAAGTTGTTGTTTAGCGATTATCGAAGGTGTGGGGGGTTTGATTCCCAGTTAATCTATGATATACAGGAACCTACCAAATTTAGAGTCTCCAGCACTCAGATCGACGTCGGCGTAATCATAAAAACAGACACACTAGATTGATTCGGCTATTGATGGTGACAGGGCATATTTGTATATCCCTTGAAGATGCACCTCCCGACTGATACATACTTGGCAGGTCCTGTACAAATGTGTTGGGAGAATGGTGTTTGTGAGAATGTAAATACCACATGGGATTTGATCCAAGCGATGGAAACCAGTTATTTAATTGGGAACCTGGCGCCAGTGTCATGAAATGGTTTAAAGCATACATTTTTGACCCTCTTCTTGAAATTATATATGAAATAACGACAAGCTATTGTCAAACTAACTGTATACTATATACATTCACTGTCGTACTTACTGCGACTGCTCTATCCATCAGGCCCATCGGCAACTTATCTCATGAAATTATGTTGTCTCCGTCAATTGCACTAACCTTGATCAGAGATAAGAGCAGGCCAAAAGAAACTGCACGCGTCTGTAAATGCACTTCCTGCTGCCTGGCCAGAACAGAAACAAGTTGCCGATAAGATACAAAGGCCCCAGGCAGGTTGGGGCTCTATAGGGCAGTGGAAGATCTGTGTAGATTGCAATCAATAGCAGCAGCAGCAGCAGCAGCAACAGCAACAGCAAGTGGAGGCTGTCAGTCCTCGGGGCAGGCAGTGCAGCACTTGACATTTTTATCAGCTAGGGACTGACTGCCAATTGACATGCCTTTCAATAACAACAATAACAACAATAACAACGACAGTAACAACAACAACACCGACGAGGTGTTGAACATATGCGAAAACAACCTGAAGAGATGATCACAGTCGGGGCGTGTCAAAGAAATACGATCATGTGTTAATCATTGATCAAGTTATTGTTATATGCATTTCACCTGATCTCTTTTATAATGATAATAAGGTAATCCAATTCCAGAACTGCCAACTGATTTAATCATTCGGGAGTGCCTGTCAAATTAGACAAGAAAATGGGAAAAATATGGAAGTGAGACAGACTTAATTGATTCGGAAGAGGCTGATTTCACAAGACCTAGCGGCATTTCAGAAAATTGAGATATACGAAGAGACCAAGCCCTTACAATTGTGTGCCATAAATTATTGTAGATATTTAACATTTTATGATCATTAACTGTTTATCGCCCAATGACCAAGATTAATCGGCCACATCAGCAACACGTTCCCTGCGCTAATTGTTCCAACAAGATGGAAAAGGCACTATAACTATAGTCATTAAAACCAATACAGTAATTACCAAAAACTCAGTGAGTCGCATCGTAAACTCTAAAAATAAGCAAGCGCGAAATTTTGTTAGACAGACAAACTCTGGCAGACGGTCTAAAAAAAAAGGAAAAACTGAATATAGTAAACATTTATTTTTGTTTCGACGAGTCGCGTCATATGCATATTATTCACATGTCTATTATCTTCATATGTTTTTTTCTGCAAATTATAAAGTTTTGTGGCCCATTTGAAGCGGCCAAGAAATAGAATTTTTGGCTGGCACGTTTTTAGATAAGGCGGCCAACAAACGAAGCGCATAATTTTTGGCTTATGTGGTGAATGAACCCACATGGCAGACATAAGGTGTTCCAAATACCCTGTGCACGTGAGCTGAAAGGGGATATTAGTTGCTTAGGAAGACGAACTGAACATACTCTTATTTCGATCGCATTATAGGACAGAAGAAAAAAATAAGAAATGAGATTGGATCACAATAGAGGTAGCAGAAAAATGTACTCCAAACGTCACTACTTCCCTCATAAATTGTTTCCTTTTGAGAACGCCATATTTCAAAGTCGGATAATTCAAATTTTTACTATTCTTGTTGCCTTACTTCTCTTATTTTGACGTGGGGATAGTAAAAAGTGCAATGCTTGGAATGGAAAAGTTTTTGCTGGCAACTTTATTTATCTTCGAATTGGCGCATTACCGCAACTGCTGCAGATTCTATACTCACAAGAATTGTGCTAGTACTATTTGATGAGGGGCCTTGGGTATTTATACCATTTTGGTCGGATCATTGGCCAAGACTCGCCGGGAAGAGCCGCATGAGAAGATGTCAAGCAAAGCTTCAATCACGTTGGCTTTACACAAAAATAAGGCTACAACGAACCTCTAAGTGAATGCAAATGCAACCGATAACAAGAAGAACAACAACGCAACAATCAAACAACAAACAACAAACAACAAACAAGGGGGAAGCATTCTCAAAAAGGCGAAACGTGATAAACTTCACAGTCAAAACAAATAAATAAATTGACCATTAAAATAATTGCAACGCCTAAATGCGTCGCGTACGTGGCTTGTAACACGCTTTGACTGTTGTTGTTGTCTGTTATTGTTGTTGCTGTTGCTGTTTCAGTTGGTCCGCTGTTGCGAATGTTGCAACAACTTGTCAAACATTTGAATTACAGTTACGTAAAGCTGCCCCAAGCCTCGATCTGCGGACGCCGCCAACAACAACTCTGGCCAAATTTGGCTAAATTTAATGAAGCAATTAAATGGCTATAAAAAAGAAAAACATTTTGCTTGGCTTGTTGATGTTGCCGCTTAAAAACCTTAAAAACAAAAGTTTTGGCATTTATGAAAAAAAATCAGTGATAAACCATCTAATTTAAACCGATTTATCGTGTTTGGTTATTTGAATAACGGTTTGAGCTCAAACAAGCTTCCTATAAAGTTCTACTTTAGCTAATGTTAAAGTGAACCTTCTAGAATTTAATAAATATTTATGAATAAGTAGCACAGGTATCTTTTGAGATTAAAAGTGTGTTTGCACTGCACTCGCTCAAAAAATTCGAACTTAGATATACATATTTAATTTTCCAATATAAGTACTATTTGAAGCATTTCACCCTCGTATGACATATTTGTGAAAAGTCGGAGTATGTAAATTTGTGGTTTTAAAAAAGGGGGCCAAGGTTAATTTAAAAAAAAAATCATTTCTTAAACAGATCGGGTTCAAACTTAGTTTCAGGACCCACATAAATATATCGACAAGTACTTCATAGATATTCGAAATAAGCTCTCTCTGCCTAAACTTCAGCCACTTAATCGCGACAATGATTATTTTCCACAAATCATAAAGATATTGGAACTTTATACTTTATTTTCGGGGCTTGAGCTGGAATAGTAGGTACATCTTTAAGATGGGCAACCGGAAATCTCCAGCACATGTAGTAGGACTACTCTAAATGTGAGAGGATGAGTTCCACATACCAAGTAAGTTTAGTCCAAAATAAAACTGGATACTTATATACTTAATACTTAACCAAAACTATTTCTAACTGCTGACACTCCTACGGGTTTACAAATCCAAGCGAAAGCCCGCCAAAAATCTCTAATGATTTCCGTAAAAGCCCAGAATATCATCATTTTATTTTCCAAGTTCAGTTAGCACAGTTTAAGACTGGTTTTTAATTTGTATAATAAAATAAGGTAACGTTCCTAAAGTTCTTCACAGTTTGAGAGCTATTGGCTGGCTTACACAATAGCAATTCCCAGAATTCCCGCTAGACTTTCAATTAGTCACGCGCGCCCCAAAGTCATTGAAGCATAAATCTAGACATTGTTGTGGCCAGACCGAGAGGCAAGCCAAACTGACAGTCTGACAGTGTGGCAGTGTGGCAGACTGACAGACAAACTGACCGACTATCTGGCTGACAGCTGCAGTTGCTTTTAGCCGCCGTTCTGGCCGATCTGGGGGCTGTTGCCTTTTCTGCGACATACCAAACTAGCGAGAAAATATTTTAAGCTGTCAAATCGTTGACACATGCCTGTCTTGTTGTTGTTGATGCTGTTGTTGTAAATCACTCGATTAGTCTAATTGTTAAAATCAACTCAAGACTTCAGCGTTTTTTTGTCGCCCATGAAAAACGCCAGCGTCGAATGTCAAGTTTCCTCAGAGGTCATAAATTGTGTTCTGTTTCTGTCGTCTGTTTGTTTCGGCAGTGGGGATTCTTACTAATGAGTTTTTAAACAGTCGTGACAAATTCGTAAGATATTGCTATTGAAACACAGCCTGAATTAAGCTATAATTATTGAGGGAGAATAAAAACGGGGAATAAAAATGAGTGTTAATTGGCTGTGACAATGCCAGCCAAAAAGTAATACAATGCCGAAACAAGCGGAGCAGCCTTTAAGAAATTAAGTAGAGAAATTGGCCACATTATCAGTATTTGTATCTATTTCCACACTTCTATATAAAAGTTGATCCTCGTCCTCTTTTACACCTCCCCAATGCCAATCGACCAATTGATAGTCAAGCTCACCCTACAATCAATTTAGCATTTCCTTTGTGGATCTTAAAACTCTATTGAGTGCTAATAGAGCCTGAAGTGTTATTTGAAGTTCTATCCTATTTCGACAAGATATTGTGCCCACACACAAGCACCGATCTATTTTCTCATTGCAGCTGCTTTGCCGCTCAAAGCCAAACAATAATCATCATCTTGATCATCATTAGAATCATTATGAGCGGAATCATAATTGTGAACTTTCACGTCTCTATATGGTAATTATGTGATGAAAATTCATCTGCTTAACATCATCCGACACAAAGTTGACATTTCAAGTGCAGTTTGCACTCGGGGCTCTCGTTTGCCTCGTTTGCCTCGTTTTCAACGTTTCCAACGTTTTCAACGTTCCTCCGCCCGAAAGAGATTTCAATGTTTTGAAATAGTTAATGCTTTCATTGCCATATGCTGGCGTAGCGTCCAGACGCCACAAAGAAGATACAACAGACTCAAGATTATGGAAGTGTACACTTAATTAAGGCATGCAGAGGCACAACACAGCACGGTCTCCAGGCACTGATTTCAAATTAAAAATAAAACAATGTTTTCGCATATGCCTCAAGTATGAGAGATTTATGACAGCCATGCGTTTCAAGTGTTATTAATAAATTAAGAGGACTGGAAACGGGAGCCAACTCATGAACAAAGTCGCATAAATATTTAAATTGGCTCGTCCTTAATTTACTGTGCTCGCTCCATAGTTCTAGAAAGTTGTAGAAACTCGGCAAGAGTAGTCAGGAAAAATCAAATTACCATTTATGGATGCGACGTCAGCCGTCAGTCTGACAATTTTAAACTTTGTCGTCGATTTTTAACTAAGTGCAATTGACACATGTTGAACTGAATTTTTGGTCAGACTGCGACAGGCCAACAAAGTTGCTTTAAAAAACAAAAATGTGAGACTTTTAAAGGTTCCCATGACTTTTGTTCATGGTGTTAGCAGAGGGCAGCGCCAATCCATGGCACCTCCGAGGGGAAGGGGCGCGACTCAACACATCAACGGCATGTGTCAAAAACTACACGCTCTCTTTACTTTAATTTTGCATCGGAGAAATATTCACAGCCTGTCACAGAATTTTGATTTATTTTTCAACATTTTTGTCCGCGTTGATTTTTTGTTGATGGAAGTGTCTAAAGTCCAAAAAATATGTGATGAGAAGTTATTCATCTCGTATAGAAGTATTTAAAACGGGTCCACTTTTGCGACTGTTTAGTTTAGAGACATCATATGTAATCTCATGAATCGTAAATGAAAATGTATTTAAGGCGCGTTAAACTTCAATCAATTAAAACAATGAATAGAACCAGTTAAGCAAGTCACATATCAAGTAGTCGTTGTCAACTAGGATTGTCAACTATTGCGATTAAGAAAACATCCCGCAACTTGCCCCGCGAAGACAAGCCCTCTTCAAAATTCTTGCCTGATCTCTCAATTATAAACAATATCAATCTACTTTTTAATAAGGAAGGCTAAAGGTTCTTTGTTCTCCCTGTTTCCATAAAATGATTTAAACTGTGTATCGGAGCAGGAGGCATCTCCAACCATGTGAACTACATATAGACTCGATCAGGATTAACAGCCTAGTCGGCCTAGCTTTGTCCCTCTGTCTGTCTGTCTGTCTTTTGTCTGTCTGTCGGAGTCAATAAGATGTAAAGAGCTTGCAAATTAATTTTAAGTTTTCGAAATTCCAATATATCCGATGTCTGGGGGTAAAAAGGACTTACATCCGCAACTTCCTGGATATAGGTTCGATTTTTAGGACCTTTTTATATACTCTCTCTCACTCTTATATACTATGAAACTAATAAGTATATTAGTTAAGACCGAAGTTACTCAACAATCTATTTTCAACACTGGTGAACAAAGCAAACAGCAGTTGCATGGGAACAGAGTGTCTCGGAGTCACGCACAATCGAGTGGACTTGTTTTTGATTCAGAAAATCAAAGGCGGAAATCATTTGCTATAACTGAAGAAAGTCGTTGCTTGTAAGGCGATATGAGTTAATAAAAACTCTATCAGAGCAAGCTTATATTTGCCATTTTGAGCATTAGAATGTTATACTTAGTGACCGGTGCAAAACCCGATCCAACCCATTGCGCTCATATTTCATGCACAGTCAACGATCAGTGACAGGCCCAAGGCACAGATGGATTATGGAACTGGCGTTAAATCGCTTGTAAATGAGTGACAAGTCCGCGGCTTAATTACAAACTGGATCACAGCTCCGCTGTCACATGAGCTTAGCATTTGATTATGCTGCCAATCAGCGAGCCTGTCTATGACCCGGTCTATGACTCACCTGCTTTAGATCCAATGTGATGGTCACATACTCGAACTGGCGGCCACCCTGCAGAGTTGGCGATTGCCACCAGCTCTCATCGAAGCTGGAGGAGATCAGCGACTCAATGGGTCGCTGCTTGGCACGATCGGAGCTGTGGGCATTGCAGGTGCCGCACTGCTTGGCCCAGTTGCGGTGTGGATAGGCATCCACCAGCTTGCAGTACTCTTCGGCACCATTTTGTCCACAGGTTGCATTTACTGTAATCGAGGCGCGCGGAGCCACATTTAAGAGTTGTGGAAAGAGGCCGCCTCCATTGCCGGGATTATCATCATCCGCTTGTTGACTGTTCAGCAGACGCAGGGCTGAAATCAAATATTTATAATTAATTTAGGAACTTTACTAAGTAATAACATTGTCTTTAAAGCTAGATTGAATCGACCCCTAATAACCGAGTTATTCGGCAAAAGTTATATATCAAGTAAGTTGAGCTTTGTGCTTAAAATTAGATTAATTGTTTATTAAGCAGGGAACGTAACGGTTATAAGTAGTTATATACATACAAATTACTTTATAAGCATTATTTTTTGAATTCATTTATTATTCAAAAAATAAAACTTATAAATTTGGTAATTTCGCTGAAAAACAACAATTATTTCTTGAGTGTTTATATTTCGACGAAAAATAATGATTATTTGTTGAGTTCTACATAATTTGCTTCAAAATAAAACTTGCTTCTTGCTTCTCTTTTTAAAAAAAAGGACAAAATAAAACTTAAATTTTTATTATTTTAATATTGCATTATTGTTATTATTATTTGGGGTTTGAAAAAATCAGAAATTTTTTAAGGTTCTGTATTTTTAGATGTGAAAAATAGCAAAGATCCCAAATTCACTATTTTTACAGAAGTCAAAAAATACTCAAAATACCAGTATATTCCTTAATGCCAAAAATTCCGAAATTAGTATGTTCCCACATGTTATATACTCGGTATTTTTGTTGGTATTTTTTGAGAATCTTTTTTCCTGATAAAAATTGGTACATAATCATTATTAACGGTCCGTGGCTATAAGCTTTCAAATGCCTTTATTCGTGGGTGCATCTAGTTCTACGTATTAAGCTGTCATTAGATTAATATTGTGGGTACTCATCAAGAGGAGCTTTCCCTGTTTGGTGCTCTGCAGTTGACAGTTTTTCCCATGTCAATCATTTTAATTGGCGGAACAAGTCAAGAACATGCCCTCGTACACTGGCCATAAATCACCGAACAGCTGCTCTGAACTTTTCGCTGTCTGTGGCCATATTGATTGGCCTGCCTGAAAATGTATCTCACGACTGCCGATAGATAGCCGAACAAGGCAACTTTCGAGATAAAGTTTTATCGCTGACCAGCACAGTTGGTAGCAGCTGGACAGGCGCTGAGCGCTGAGCTCCAGAGCTGAAATGTTGACCTGGTATGCGATTTGCATGTTTGGTAGCTTAAAATTGCAGTTGCTGCTGTTTCTAGCGCTGTGTCTAGTCCAATTGTTGGCCAAGTTGTTGTAGTTGTTGTTGGTGTCAGCGTGTGTAGTTTTGGCAATTGTCAACAAAAAGTTTTCGTATTTGTTTGTGCATAGAAAAACGTTGACGTAATTGCTGTGAAATTACATATAAGTTTTCTTGCGAGGGGACTCAAAAGTTTTCCTTTAAATTAAAATATTTGTCGTTGTCGTTAGAGATACTTCGAAATAAAAAACCTATTGGAGTAGATGAGTTTGCAAATTCGAATAGTTGATAAAGTAAAAGTGTTAGGTATATATATTATTGAACAGAGTAAACTATGTTTGAGCGCTGTCTCTATCATGATTTGAAAACTTTCAATGAGTAAGGCAAATAATGGTGAAAAAATGAAAAATAAAGTTGTGCAAATGTGCTTAAAACACAGAAAAACTAAATGACATGATTTCTATGTACATATATATATGTATGTATTTATATATATGTGTGACTACGACTGTTTATTAGGGCACTTCAGATCTGGGACTGTTGAGACTGTGCAATCTAAACACTGAAGAGCAAAAGTAGTTGCACTAATTTGATACGAAGTACTCCCGGAATGCACTAGTCTGATACGAAATGCTCCCGGGATGAAAAACTTCACATAAAAACAAATGTGATTGTTCTATTCGAGCATATACCCGAGTATACCCCACTACGAGACATTATGTTCTCAGGAATAAAACGTCTCCATACTCACGTACACATAAACATTCACACAAGCAGTTCAAGCAGTTCAACAGCATGGATGCAAGCGGAGCATTTCAGGTGGCGGCCGCCCTGCTGTTTCCCTCAGCTTAGTAAGAAGAAAACTGTTTCTTGATTAGCTTCTGTAGTTAAGAAGTACCTGAAAGGTGATCTACCAATTATGAGTACCATAAATCTTATCTTGAAAATAGTGTGGGTGGATTAAAAATAATTTTCATTAAACTTGACAGATGGACAGAGATATAGTGATCCGATTTTGATCAAATTTGTCTAAACTGTTAATAAAAAAAGTCGCTCTAGCTCTAAAAGTATAGGAAATATTTTAATCCATCACTATTTTACCATACCAGAGGGTATTATAATTTTGCCTCGAAATGTGTAATGGACTGAAGAAGACGTTTCCGACCCAAGAAAGTATATATATTATGAATCAGCATAAAAAGACGAGTCGATATAGCGATGTCCACCTGTCCGTCTGTTTCAATGCAAACTACTATTACTATTACATCCAAACTAAGTGAGAGTTTTATTAAATTTCAAATAGTTCGCAAAAATTTAATCAAAATCTTTTGTTTTGTATAAAAAACATTGCAGCTTTCTTGATATTTTTAAAAAGACTTTTTTGGGTTTGTTTAATATCCGTCTGTCTGTCCGTTTGTCTATCTGTCTGTCCCAACAAATAACAAACTTGACTTGAAATAGAGTATTCTGCTGTCCAGTACGTCCGACTGCAACGTTCGTACTTATTCATTCTGGGAATTATCCTTCCACATATCATATAAAACTTGTATAGCAGCAATAATTAGACTGCGAGCACGCGAAGCCATAAAACAACTCGAGGCTCAGATCACTTTCACTTTACACTAATCTAATTTGAACAAGAAGACAAAACGTGGAAAATAAAACCATTGAAAAAACAAAAAAGTTTAACTTGCAATTATTCAAATGTGAATGACAAATGTCTAGGAAGTTAACGGCAAATTGGCCGTAGGCCTTCCCAGAGCAAGGTGTGAAAAGTGGCAAGCCAAAAAGTTATCGGCAGCTGCCAAATCGGCGCTACACGCAAATGGCATTTAACATTTTTGACAAATAACAAATCTGCGGTAGCCGAGCTGCAGCACGATACCCAAACCTGAGAGATAGATGTGTGTGTTTTCCCCCTGGCACCTCTGAGAGGTCCACGTGCTAGTTTTCCGTGCGCTGACAGCTTAAGTGAGAAAAGTTTTGCTGATTAAATGTTTTGACAAATTGAATGGCAACGGAAATATTTATGCTTTTATAAAATGAACAAAGCTTCAGAGGAAGAGAAATGTCTTGCTTTTTATATATAGCTGACCAATTTAGGTGATTGGGAAACAGAAATGCAAACTAGTTATAAGGCAGCCACAAATAAGGCGGCTAGACCAAGTTCTTGTCTTACGAATCAGTTGAACATATTGAATCTGTTACAAAGTTTGCAGTCCAATACTCAAATATTAAACGCAATTCTCAGCAACAAAGATGATCGCTGAAAATAATATATAGTATTTATATTCTTGATCAGCTAGCAAATGTAAAGTTATATGTTTCAGAGTATTTAAGCATCGGTGCATGGAAGTTTGTGATACCTTCCCGTTTTGATTAATTACACGAACCATTATGGGCACACGCATGAGTCTTGAGTCTACAGTTCAGCATTCATTGGAGGCAGCTGTTGTCTTGTTGATGTTGTTGCTGGCACGACTTGCATAGTTGAAAGCATTTTACTGTTTTCTGCATTTTATTCATATCGACTGGCACATAAAATCCAAAAATATTTTCACTAGTTTTGGTCGACGACGCGTCGTCTTCTACACAGCTGTGCATTTGGTTGGACTTTCCAGGTGCCTGGCTTATTGGTTTCCTCTGGTTGTTACGGGCAATTATCCATATAAACAGACAGTGAGTTGCTATAAATTGTATATCCTAGTTGGAAGCTGCTTATTAAGTGGTTTGAGCTGTTCTTGTTGTTGAACTTCACAGAATGCAGCTGGTGAACAGCAAATTGGACCAAAGTCTTGGCTACTGTGTGGTTTCAACCTGTGGACGCGCTTATTTCCTGCCAATTTATGCACAGCAGTTCTTGCCAATTTCTGTCTACCATTTTTGCATAACAAAATTGCATGAGATCCCACAACGTTGACGCGGCCAAATATGTCCGAGTAAAAAATAATATTCGGTAGCGAAGTAGCTGCCAAAATGTCTGATGACCAAACACTCAAACCCAGGCAGCAAAAATTTAATAATTATAAAAAATCGCTGTTGTCCAAAAAAAGGCAAGACAAAAACCAAATATCCACATTGGTCCACGCTTGGAGGACTGAAGAAGGCTGATGAGGATGACGATGACGATGACGAATGACGATGACTTTGCTGATGAGTCTGATGCGAGGCGGCAGCGTGACGAAACCAAACTTTATGCGTCTTGACAGGCTGCACGGCTACCGTTGGTGACTGACGGTGGACTGGAGGCTGAACGGATGATGATGGAGCAAGCGAAACGGCAATCAAAATATGGCCATAAATAGATGTCTGAAAGCGACGACGAGACTCTCGACTTTGCCTTTGAGACTGTGTGCAGAAAACGCAGAAACGGCTCAATTACAAATGGCGACAATGGTTACCACTGGAGATGATGACGGGGTAGTAGCTCTGAAAACCTAATGGAATATTGAGTCAACATTTTGTGTATTTTTTTTGGGGCTGCGCCTAATGGAAAGTAATCAAATTTTACGCGTTGGGAGGAACTGGTAATAAAAAGGTTGTAATGGTCAAGAAATGTCTGGGCTGTAGAATGACTTTAAAGGAATAAAGTGTACAGGGGCACATTCGCAAGAGTGAATTATCATAATACGATCAAATATATTGCTTTATCCTAATTAAATATTGGTATACCCTAGTACTATAAACAAGTAAGATGTTAACCGCGAATTTACGGCCTAAAACTTCCCAACACAATATACACGAGGCATTGTAAGTGGAGGCTGCCCTGCTGCTTCCCCTCGCACTGCAGTATTGAATCTTCATTCGTGAATATCTTCCTTGTTTATAATCCGATCCAATCCGATACTCCCTGTACCCATAGAATAAATCTGTGCAAATGTATGTAACAGGCAGAAGGAGACATCTCCGACCATATAAAGTATATATATTCTTGATCAGTATAAATAGCCGAGTTGTATCAATGTGCGTCTGTCCGTCTGTTTCTAAGCGAACTAGTCCCTCAGTTTTAAAGCTATCGTAATGAAACTTGGCACAGACTTTTCATTTTGCTGCAGGCAGTACATATGTCGGAACCAGCCGAATCGGACCACTATAACATATAGCAGCCATTGGAATGATCGGTCAAAGACTATGTTTTTGTGTGAAAAACTTTTTTGCTTATAAAGATATTCCCATTAAACTAACCCAAACCGAGTCTCTGAAGACTTTAACAACCTGTCCAAGTTTGGTTAAGATTGGAATACTATTTAACAAAGCTGATATAGGATCGGGTGAAAAATTAGTTTTACTATTTATAACTATTTAACAAAGCTGACAAAGGATCGGGTGAAAAATTAGTTTTTGTAGGAAATACCTTTTGTATTACATTCAAACTAAGTTATGCTTCATATAGTGTCCTATACTTTTATCAAAATTTAACCACATAGTTCCCATAGGAGCATTCCGACGAAAATTGAATTTTGTATAAAACACATTACTGATATGGCACGGCTCGGCGAAGATAACACTCTATTTTCAGTTTATGGTCCCTAATTTAGGCATAGATAATAAAATTAAAATTAAAGTTTACATAAACACTATGTCTAGAGAGCTAAAATGTAATTTACTAGGTCATTTCAAAAGTTTGAAAGTTTTCTCTGGGTTATTTTTCGATTAATCTATATTTATACCAATCTGTTCTGTCTTGACAGAAGTAAATAGTCTATATTACATCGCTGGCTACCAACGAGAATATTATTTTTCCACATCCTACATGATTTACTCTTTCACTTAGGCCAACTTCGTGATAGTGTAGAGACTTTACAGACTTTACAGAATTTGAAATGGCTTGAAGTTTACTAAAGCGACAAATTCAACACCTCATTGGGAATGTCACACAATTTCCACGAACAATTTTTCGCAACCAAATAAAAGAAAAGCTCAAATTAAACATCCGCGATGGATGGCCGGCCAGTCAATAGGAGGGGCCTTAAAAATGCATCATATTGGAAAACAGACTGCAGAATAGAGCTTAGAACTCTTCTACTACATGGGGCAGGTGTCAACCTCAGAAAAAGTTTACGATTGGGAGGATCGGGCAGTTGTGATACTTGAAAAATTAATGTTCCCGCTCCGTGTTGGCAGCCAAACGCTTGAGTGGCTTGGACTCGGTGTAGAAGGCTCGGAAAATGCCTAGACAAATGTCAAATATTTATTGAAAATAAACAAAACGGGCAACCAAATAAACAAACTGACAAACAAGACGGCAAATGGACAACCGACAGCCGACAGCCGACAACGGACAACGGACAACGAACAGAAACAGCGGACGGACTGACGAGGCGACAAACTCATTTCCAAGAAAATAAATAAAATAAAATAAAGGAACGAAGAACACAAGCATCAAACTGACCAGAACTGAGGATGTTTGGACATGCATCAGCGCACCACTGCAACCAAAGGTGGTGCACCAACAACAGTGATTTTAAAGCCGTACCGGGAACCGCCACCGCCACAGCCACCGCCACAGCATTGGAACTTGCACCGGCTCCATGTGGATGCTGCAGTTATCGTTGCACATAGCTTGTTGCCCATTGGTGGTGGTGGTGGGTGCTTCAAAAGCTGCTGACCGACGGGTCGACAGTGAGAAAACAGTGAGAGCCACACATGCCCACGTCTTGATGTGTTCCCCACACTGGACTACCGGCGTTCTTACGATCTGAAGTGGACCCAAGTAACAGCTCCATGCAGCTTGTCTGCTGGAGCTCCTCTGTTCAAGTTCTGTTTTAGAAAATATTTATGCATTCCTGCGCGATGATGATGATGATGATGATGATGGTCGATGACTTCGGTTGGGTTATGCCAGTAATGCTTGATTTGGTATTGAAGACTGGTAGCTGCCACTTGGCGTTGTTTTGATGACTCACAACACAATCAAGCTGCATGTAGAGGGAGGTGGATAAAGACAGCGGGTCTAATTCAAGTGGTGCACATTGGGTGGTTATTAAAGAGCGTGTGTGCACATCGAGCCGACAGATTTTCTTGGAGGAGGAGCGAGAAGTAATCGAATTAGCAGAATGTAAATTAGAGTTAAGCCATGAGTTTTCATGTCTACTGTGGATGATGTAGTTCAGAAATTACAGAAAAACTTATAACCACCTTAATTGAAATAAATAAACCTTAAATCAGATAGTTGAAAGACCATTACTAGCAGATAGTTTGGGAAATTATCTGTAAAGGGCGGGGGCTTATGTTAAGTTTACTTTCCATAGTTATTTAATAATTCACGCAATATTTTAATCGATCAAATAGAAATGATCATACAGTACATGAACCTTTCTATGCTGCGAACTGTTTCACTCAATAACACGTAAGAATGCCCATACAATGCTTAAGCAGTGCTCTGCTTGCATTCCAAGCAGTTCAACGGCAGCAGTGCGCTTCAAATGGCGGCGTTTCTGCGGCCAATCTTTAGAAACATACTAAAGAGAATATCAGTGAGATAGTGATTTTAATCCGATTTTATCGAAACTGCAGGGAATTTCGGGACAGGCATTTCTTTGTTCGTCAATTTAGGAACGGACAAATATGTTTTACTGCATATTTATAAGCAATTCCGTTTTCTAAATTTCCTATCCATATTTGATACTTAGAAGCGAATACCTTCTCGCTTCCTCAAGTATTCCCATCTATATATTTAAAAACAGACCTCATCTTGTGCTACTCTATAGCCAAACTGAGTTCGACACACTTTTATTAACTGATTTTGCCAACGGAACCATGCTGAATTAAAGTCTCAAAAAACCAGCAGCCAGCTCTCTTAATTAAGCGGCTTGTTTTGCTTGAGCGCCAAGAGCACTCGACTTTTATCTTATCGGCGATCGAAATTGTGTAAGCTACTGGCGAAAAATATTAAGAAACACATGGGAAATCTCCAATGATCTGGCCATGTAGCGGCTCATTTAATAATTTAATAAGTGCCACGGAATCACGAAAATGCTTTTCGTAGAAGATTCGGTTTTGGGTACAACAGCTGCACTTGCATCGATAATTATCACGATTTATGGGCCCAATACTCTTATCGGCCACTTGCAATCGCGTCGCGTTTGCGTTTGCGTTTGCATTCGCGTTGATTCAATTTGTGCACGGAAAGGCGTTGAAATGTCCATTATCCAAATGGTTTGCCATGTGGACTTTGAAAATTTGCCTTGTTGTGTTTGCCAATCACTTAAAATGCATTTGCGTCGAGTCGTTTAGGAGCTCTGACAAATATTGGCCCGATATCGTTAGCCAACACTGCAACGCATGCGCACGAGAGATTCGAGTCGCAGTTTTGGGGCCACTCTCATATCAAGCTCGTTACTTACGTCTGAGTGGGTTTTTGGGCAAGCTTTTGGCTTTAATACTTGATTTTTGATACTTGATATTTGATACTTCAGGCTTAAGTCACAGCCAGACACGAGTCGCAAGTCAGAAAAAATGCCCACACTCCGTCTGGTTGTTTTTTGGGTTCACTCTTTTTAGCTGTTAATTTGTCATAAGCTGTCAGTTGTTATTAATAAATGCGCTTGTAGTGGGACTCGCTTGCAGTTTGTGCGAGTCTCGCATAATAATGTCATAATTAAATTTATAAACTGTGCGTCAGCCCATCATCAGTAAAACATGCAGCAGTTCTATCCGAAAGGAGCAAGAGGGCAGCATTTGCCGCATTTGTCTAACTGACAGGCATGTCGCCGACAATGTCTAGACATGTTGGGATTAACTTTTAAGAAAATCATGGAAGACTGCTGTACTACAGTCTGAAATTCTTGCTGATAAACAGCTTTGGGCCTGGGGAGAATATGTCCGGTAGTACAAAAACAAACATTTATAAACCAACAACTAGCTGGTAGCTACTAAGCGCTTTATTCCAATATAGGGCATTACGTATGGTACTGAAAAAATTAAACAAAATGCAATAACGATTATTGCGATGCTCACAGACTTAACGCCCTTGCTTTTCTTTGCTATAATTATCCTGCCAAGAATTAAGTTTGTCATGAAGTACTACAAAGTATAATAAAGTCTTTTCTTTGACCAAACGTGCCCTGAAAGCTATTCAATATGATGGTCCCCTTATGATTGCCTAAAATACTAACCCTAATGATTCTTCTATAGTACGGTACTTTGGCCGAGATATTTGTTAAGTAAATTAATAATTTCATACAAAAGCTTCATTTTCGAAAATACCCATTGCAGCTATTTGATATTGGATTCAACCCGGTTAGTTTCGACATACCAGTATAAACCGCTCGTATTAATAGAAGCAACTGTTCTAAGGCTTCATAAATTATACAGGCAACTTGTTATTTTTATAACAAGTAAGAAGATAGTACGACTACAAAACTCCCTGTACCTAGGTCAAAAACTTCCGATTGGTTAGTTGGTAAAAAAAAGTTGTTATCGAGTTGCGGTGGAACGGGGGGAGATATCTGAAATCGGAAACAAACTTGAACAACGTATGATATACAGAACCAACATTCTAAATTTGGTGTCTCTAGCTCTAATAGTTGCTGAGATCGACGCGTTAGTACAGACGGACAGAGGGACAGAATGATAGACGGACACAGCCAAATCGAATTTCTTTTGATACTGATCAAGAATATGTATACTTTTTAGGGAAGGAGTGGCCTCCTTTTGTCTGTTACACACATTTGCGCAGATTTAGTACCCCCTTTTTACCCATTTTATGGGTACAGGGAGTAAAGCAGATGGACGAACATGGCGTCAAGAGCACGATCTCACAAAATTAAAAGTCTTTTCTTATGCATACGAATAGGAGAAAAAAAATATTTAAAAAGCCTTAAATCATTGACCGATTTAAGATAATTTACCTCTTGGCCGGTATTCTATACACATTTCGATCTATTTAAAGTGTACATACATATGTAAAAAATGTGCACGATCTTATTCTCACGGATTTAACTCTCTCAGGATCGAATTACATATTTCCGAACTTATTTGTTATTGTTTTCCTATGTGATGGAACTATTTTGAAATCAAAAATGAAATCTAGAAAAATAAAGGTAACATATTTTTTAATATTTCCCAGGCACTTATTTAAACCTGATTGCAAATTAACTGCTTTTTAGACAGTCAACAGTTTTTCATTGGAAACATTTGAGTTTTAGAATATGCTAAACTTTTGGCACTCAACACCACTGATCAATCAATTGCAAGTGGCCATTAAAACATTACATTTACGAGCATGATCAAACTTTAGTGCCTTTTAACGAGTTGGCAGCACCAGGTAAGCCAGGTAAGCCAGGTAAGCATTAAAGTGGGTCGCTCGGTCAGCTTGAAAATCAGCTGCTAATCCAAATGACAGCCATTAATGGCACACGCTGCATGCGATCAGCAATAAACAAATCATTTCCAGAGGCATAAAACTTAAATCGTTTCAGTCTGGAACAAGTTTATAAAGCATTCGATCCGCCCCAAAGTCACAAGAAAAAAAACCGACTTCAATCAATTTTCAGGCTGCTTGCACTCCAGAGACAAACTTTGGCCAAAATAACGAACAACTCTCCACCGTCGCAGCGCAGCGGTGAAGTTGACTTGTAAACTATTTAATTAGTACGTACTCGCCAGCGTGTTAGTTTTGGCTGTAAAAAGGCGCCGCCAGAGGAGCCAGAAATCACCGGAGTCAGCCCACAAATGCCTCAGGCGCCGCATGGCCATTTGATGGCGCCGCCAGATGAACATATGGCCAAGTAACCAAGTGTCCAAGTGTCTGGGTCGTTTAAGCCATTTTTTTCTTTGTCCGTCAAGTGCTTTGTATTGCTGTGTATTTTATGGCATATGCAATCCGTAATAGTTGTCAGCTGCGCCTGGCTAATTGACCAATGTATCTGTTAGATACACTGTAGAAATTGCGTTAATTTGCTTGTTTACGTTGATGTCGTCGACCATGATGATGCGTATCTTTTGGCTGGCTTGTTTTCGACTACAAATTTTTATCGACTGGACGAACTAAGCCAACCAGTTACCGGCCTGCTGCATACTTATTGCAATTTGATAAGCGCTTATCCTGTCGCGTCACAAAAATGCTGCTTTTGATTAGCAATTAACGTTTTATTGAACAAGCTGACTTCAAGCTGAGCTCAACTTGATGTTTGCTATGCAAAAGATTTCATGTTTAATTGAGTGGCGTAACTGTTAAGCTATGGGTGGCTTGTGGCTTCGATGCTTTTTTCGATTAGTCACGGCCTAAAGAAGTTGTTAGGCGAATGCAACAAGTTTATTGGGACAACAGTCCACGGACAGTCAACGAATGGGAAAATTGACTAAAACATTTTGTATTCAAGATAGAAACTCTTCTAGCATTTACTTGATATCTAGTTTTCAGAATCTTTACCAATCTATATAAGTCTTGCAGTCTGATTGGCTTTGATTATTCGATTCGTTTTTCGGTATTCATAGTTGTTTTACTAGACATGAAGTGTTGCTCCTTGACTCTATCATTGTCGAAGATGTTGTACTCAAAGTAAAAGCAGAGACCGTCGCGGTTATAAGTAATACCTATTTTAAAAATTACCTTTTATGCATTATTTCTTGAGTTTATTTATTGCTCAAAAATATCATAAGTATTTGAAAATTCTGAAGAACACTTTTATTTAGTATCTTTTTATAATTTTTTGTATGAGAAAAATACCAAAACAAAAGAAAACAATAAGTCCCCAGTTCCGTATCTTTCCAGAAGTAAAAAATTTAAAAATCCCATTTTTGAAAACAAAATTAAATTCAGAAGGTACGTTTTATTTTGAAGCTATATATAACACTCAAGGATAATTTTTACATCTGTGCTTAAAAATATATTCATAAAATAAGATTTATTTTTAAGGTAAAAATTAAATAAATAAATAAATAAGGTAAAATGAAAAATAAGATTTATTTTTGAGCTTTTCTGTATAACTAAGAAAATAAAAATTACTGCAGCAATGGATAGTCTGGCAACGATAATGCTATAGGTGTAGTCCTTTTCATGTGTCAATTCTCTATTTTTTAAGATTTTTACTTCCCGTACCCATAAAATTGGTAAAAAGGGGGTACTAAATATGGGCAAATGTGTGTAACAGACAGAAGGAGACATCTGCGATCCGTATCTAAAAAGATTTCGATTTGGCCATGTCCGTCTGTGTGTCCGTCTTTCGTCCGGATGAACGCTTCGATCTCAGCAACTATAAGAGCTAGAGACATCAAATTTGGTATTTAGGTTCGTATATAGCGGGCGCAGATCAATTTTATTTTGGATCCGAGATATTCCCCCCCATTCCCCCACCATTCGATAAAAACCGTTTTACAATAACAATTGTCAAGCTATAGCTTTGGGATTTGGCGTGTACAATACTTTGGTCATTCTTAATCTACTGTCAAAATTTCAAGTTGATCGGATAATAATAACGGAAGTTATTTACGAAAAAGATTCTGTTCAGCAGAGGGGGGGAAGAAGAAGCACAGCCACCGCTTAAAATGCCTCAATTGTGATGTCGCTTGTAAGTGTGCATCTTTGTGTAGGTGTGTGTGTATGTGTAAGTGTACGCAGATGCGATCGCAAATTTTATAGGGAGTTTTGTAGTCGGGTATACTCGACTATAGCTTTCTTACTTCTTTTCTTTTAAAAATAGGAACATAATCATTATTTGCGATCCCAAAGTAAATGTCTTAAAATGATTAAATACTTGGTATTCTGTTTAAATATCAAGTAATTTTTTAATCGCCAAGTATTCATATAGCTAAGTTCAATGTCGAGGAATACTCATTATACGTCGCATCGATTTTGAAGCAATTGTGAAAATATCAACAGAAGCAACTCACACACTTTGTACTATGATTCTCACGGATGTTCGTAAAACCGCAGAGAAGTATGACAGACACAGGCGAAATTGACGTAATTTTGCTACGAATTGAAGCCGAAATGTTTTCAAGGTTCGCGAAAAATGTATTTATGTACGAGTATTCAGCTCAGCTTTAATTAAAGAAATGCCAATATCTCAGCGGGTTTTGGCTTTTGAAGACTCTGGCAACGGGTTTCACACAGCAACAAAAACAAATTGACTTCAAGGCGTATTAATTAAGCAATTTGTCAAGCGTTGGCCGGCTGGCTCTCTGATCCCGATCCAATTCCAGTTACCCAACTAAATCACTTTGCATGTCACGCGTCAATTTCTCATTGATTGGTGTTGGCCTCAGACTACACGACAGTTGCGTTATTTAGAACACTAATCATGGCAGCGCGAATGTTTCAATCCTTTTAAAGACAAATCTCGAGAAGCTGTCAGGGACCCCCGCTTACCCCTTGCGAGAAAAGAAAAGCCGCCAACGGCAGTCGACAGCTGCAGCATCTCCACATTTGGCTCCAGCTGTGAGTGCGCATGCGCCTGTATCTGTATCTCAAACTGAACCCGAAGTCGAACCTGATCTCTGGACTGCTGGCAGCCACCTCATGGCCAGCCAGCTTCTTCGGCTTTTAACGTGTCTGACCGCGTGTCTGCAAACAATTTGTTTTGTCGTGCTTTCCTCTTGTGATTTGACAGCAGGCATTTTATTATTCTTGTTTTTTTTATTCTAGCTTGGCATTTTAATAGCAACTTTATGTGGAAAAGTAATTATCTGGACGCACTTTGCATTAGTCATGTCCAACAAGTGTTGTCAACGCCCACGCTTCGGACGTGATAACAATATTGCACCCAACTCACCACTAAGTTCATGTCGTGCAACCTTCCTTGCGCTTTTCCTTTGAATTTTCAACCGATGCGTGAGTCATGCGTAGAGGCACGTTTTGGCAGCTGTCCATCAGCTTATACATCCATCTAGCTGTCTCTTCTTGTTGCTTCCAGCTTGTAAATAGTCTACACATTGTCTGCTGTTCCATCTGTTGATGGATACGCCACCACAGCGCCCTCCCCCCGTCGTCTGACTGGCATATTCAAAATAGACTGGCGAAAATTGTCGTCGATTGTCGACACATTTGAAGAAATCTCAGACAGACAGACAGACAACTTGGTGAAGTTCTACAGTAAAGTCACAAGTCATTGTCGGGAAGGTCGTGTGTTCCTGATTGATGACTCAGTTGGAGTACTACAAATAGATGCTCATTGAAGCACTTTTGATTATGAACAAGTCAGAATGCTCTAGTCAATTTACCCGACTTGGAAACACCCAGTATCTAGTTCTGAACTTTCCAAGCACATTAGTGCTTGAACAAGCAGTTCAAGCAGTTCCTTTCCTTAGTCGAATACGGGGTATGAATTGTGTGTTCTGATCGCTAGTAGATCAGTACTCTATCTATAAAATAAGTGTTTTAAAATTTGAAACAAGCTGGATCGTCTCGGCTGTTGATGATGATCAAAATTCCAAGTATATATTATTTCCAACCTAATGGTTAATTCTGCCTGTTACACACATTTTAGTGCCTTAAGACCTTATGGGCTGATACTTTTGTAGTACAGGTCAAATATTTAATTAAGCAACAGTCTTATAGTCTTAGAGTCTAAGTGTACATTAGTATCCGAATAAAACGCAATTTCATGTAACTATCCTCCATAGTAAATTGTGGTACATGGTCAGTTTAACGCTGGTTAATATTAAGTAGTTGAAGTTTTCTTGAATATTGTTACAAGGCAACAATGTATTCATCTTCCCCAAGTTAGAAATTTCTCATATTTTTGTTTTCCTTCTAGCACCAGCGTAAACACCAACCATATATTTCAACATCGACATTAATTCCATAGAAATTGTTTCAGTGTGTGGACAGGTATAGGATATGTGTTTATGCAAAATAAAACCATTACCTCCCTAACTCCAACGCTATAATATTAACTCAAATAAAGATTATCCACCAGAAATGAATTTTTATGCATCTTTCATCGAGTGCTCAAAGGAAAACCGCAGAGATCGAAATCAAATAAACAATTTGTATACTGGGGAAGTTCTTTCAACGCAAACATAAAGCATAATTAGTGCAGAGACCTGACAGCTTCACCACCGATTTCCTTTCTGTAATATTTATACAACACTTTCAAGTGTTTTCTCCAATTCCTCACAACACAGTTTTCTGGATAAAGAAAGCACGCGTTTCCCTTCCTAGAAATCAAGAATCCTTTCAAGTCCGAAGCCCGTACTTTTAGCAGAAGTGCGAGTTCCCATGTGTTGACATGCGGAGGCACGATACTGAAATATTTGCTACGATTTGAGATCGTTGTGAACGTCAGTGGCTATTGACAAACAACGGGCCGAATGCAACAGGTAAGAGTTGTAATCTGATATCGCCTGAGTTATGGGAATGATATGAGGTTCTTTGCCTGCCCAGCTTGAAAATGAATTGTGTGTTTAGCTTATCATTAACATCGCAAGTCGATACTTTTCGGCACCTCGTGAACTGGACTGCAGTTCACAGTGTTTGCGTTGAGCGCCAGTCTAGGAAAACCTGTCGCCAGGGCATTTATCAATGAAGTTCAATGACAGTTGTTGTAGCTTTTGATCACCGATCGTTTATCAGTTTAAATATTGACAAACAGCCCGATAAAGACGCCGCAACAGCAACAGGCCAAAAGCAACGAGACGGAAGATGTTCGAGTTCGACATCGACATCGACATCAAATGTATTCAGTTAAAGTGTTAAGCATGTAGGCGCTACATGGAATCGATGACATTGATGAGTGTTTTAAGCTGATAACTGTGACGTAAGTTACAGAAAGATTGAGAAGTATAAATATGAAATAATATAAATAAGGAGGCACAAGTAGAATCAAGTGTCTGTCTCAAGTCTCTGTCTCAAGTCCGGACAAATTTGGGTATTTGTGGGGAAAGAGACGTGAAGAACACAGAAGTCTGTATTTCGAACTTGGTGGCTCTACCTTCAGGTGTGGGATATATAGATTTTGCTCATTTGCGTGGGAGGGGTTGGGGGTGGAAAAAATGTTGTGATGCAGATTTGTGAAGGGGGTCAACAGTTATGTATATGTAACATTTGCTGACTATAGCCTTAAAAAAGTGGAAGATATAGGTTTTATCCAATTGCGCAGGTGGGGTTGGTTAATAAATGTTGTAGCATAACACACGTCCTTGACACTTTATAAATCGAGTGTCCTTACCAACATGTATACCAAGTTTGGTTGCTGTAGCTTTAAGGGTGTGAAAAAAACTTGCGATTATACGGACAGATAGACTGACATTGCACAAAAGTGTATAACAGACATTCTGGGGAATCTCCTGAGCTAAACATTGATTACTCAATCTGCGCTAGATTCATATTTTTGTCATATCAGAAGGAAGCCAACAAAACCATGTGGCACTCTGTTATTGACCCAAATTCTAGCATTCTTAGGGCTGGGACATTCACTGGAACTGCTGTAACCTCAATCACAGCGCGTTGCATTTTCATCTCTTATCCCAAGTGTCTGCACTAACGAGCTACGCATTTGTATTTCCATGGGCCGCACATCAACAGCTGCTGACCCGTTAGATGTTCCGGTGGCCAAAGACAGTCAACACAAAGTAGGAAGGAGAGAGGGGCAGAGTCTGCTTGGCGGCGTCAATGTCTTATCAAAACTTGGTCTATAATATTAATTTATAGCCAACTGGCAGGGACGCCAGAGGGGCTCTTCAAAGCTGTGTAGAACTGCCTGGAACCATCAGATATCTGCCAGCTATTTAGCATAAGTTTATTGCTAACCAACCAACCAAAATGATGTTCCTATTTATGTAAACAGCGCCACAAACAGTTTCACTTTGGGAATTGAGGAATTTCTATAGATCATTTTGTGGCGTCTTCTGGTCAGCGCGAAGTTGTAGCTCGATCTTTTAATTCCCCTTTTTATTTTGTTTGTTGGTTACAGATTTTGTTTGTTTATAGAAGATATGTAGAACTACAAATTGCGTCGTGTTTGTATTTATGAAAACCCACAAAAATGTTTACATGCTGTTTTGTGAAGTTGTTAGATATTTTGGTTGTTTTGCAGGCCAGTTTGATCTATAAAACTTTAAATGGCTGTTGCCCTTTATTTGTATGTTCTTAAGTGGTTTATTTATTGGAACTTTACTTCAAAAGCGCGCTCGCAATTTGTAAAGATATATTAGGTTTCCATCTCAAATTACCAGCCTAACAAAAACCGAATGGAACTCTGTACTTTATTGTGTTGGCAGCTATTGTTTATTTTTAAATGAGTTCCCCAATTGCCGCTGCTTCTTGTACCTCATGTTTATTGTTTTTGTGGAGTTTTGACATGTGTTTTTAATTTGGACAGGCTCCCATATCATGTCTTTGCGATATTCAAGAAATTCCATTTATTTTCTTCCAGATTAGATTACATCGTTAATTCCGGAGCCTGCTCTACGTTTTGGCAACAGTCCTCAATCCTGTCATCTACATTATGCACTTCCGTTAACTCGAGGCCAGTTATTGCACAAAGAACGCAAGACAGCTGGGAAGTTGGCCAGGTGTTCGCTCCATGGGCTTTGTTTCCCCCGCACATAAAGGCGAATGATCTATAAACTGCATTTAAATAAATTATCACAACAAAGGGCTCAGCAATTGCAGGTGAAAACGAAACAGAATGGGAATCGCCGAGATTTTAAAGTGCATGTAACATAAACAAGTTTTACTCAGAGAAATAGTTTATCGAAGAAGAATATATCAATGTCATGAAAGAGTTGAAAAGAATAGAAGGTGAAGAGCTGGAAAACAATTAAGTGAAACAGGAATCTTACATAGGATGTTGAAAAGATTTCCATAAGAGAAGCTATACACATGAGAATATGTTATTTTAAAGACATTCATAAAATGTACTTATGATGGGAAGCTGAAAACCTAGATATTCTGTAGGATACTGAATAAAATGTAGGACTACAAGTAACCCTGAAAACATATCCGTTATTTATAAGCGTTTATAACATAGATAGAAGATAGATAACATAGCATAGACATGACATCGACTTCTGGGAAATTCAAATAGGAGAACAGACAAATTAATTTATAAAAGGAGGGCGAATTTAGATGTAGGACCTTTAAAAACGCAAAATATTTAACTAAAAGCTGCTGGAATATGGGATTGTGGAAATCTGGAGAATTATTTATAAGAATCCAAGTAATATTTGAAGATATGATTGAAGTGACCAATTGGATGAAAAGAACCAGAATGCCACAATTGAGGTACATTCTATGTCTTAGACATCAAAGGAAGTTACTAAGATGTAAGCCTCAATCCACTTTAATTTGTGATGTTTAGGACATGTGCGAAATGTCTGTATCTAAATAAAAATATTTTAAATAAAAATTAAGTGGATTATAGTTCTTACATTTTGTATATAATTCTTTAAAATTCATTATTGATTTTACCAAACAATATGTACACGACAATTTTCCATCCCGTGGGGGTGAACATTCCTAAATAGTTGAGCCACTTGCTTAAAGATTGGTTGTGTGGGACTATAAAAATGACTATGAAGCCGAACCGATCTAACTAAACAAATAATCTCACTTGTTTGTCTTTGAACCCCATTCCCCGACCCTGGCGACTCGTGGTCGTAGACTTTCCAAAATCGGTAATCACTCCATTAAAATATTTTTGATGAAGTTGCAATAAAAAAAATAAAAATAAACACCTCTTTGGTAAAATAGATTAATGAATAACTTCTAAGTTTGTGATATCTAGAGAACCCTAACGATGATGTAAGGAAACGTCCTTTTAAACTTATTAAATGTGTCAAAGTACCAAATATAGAGATTATGAGATGGTGTTATTATCCCAGCCAAGCAAAAGTGCACCACCCGACCATATCTGTACCAGGTCCCTATTGTTAGTAATTGCCATCAACTTACAATAACACCACACTGTTACAACATTAGGAAAATAAAGTGCAGTTGAGTTTTTATTGCACTTCGCATTCATACCTGTTACAAGAGTTTCTGCACTTTAGTTTCCCAGAAGCCACTTACCCAATGGGGCTTAAGGCCAGTTTCCCAATAAATATATAACACTGAAACCCAAAAGCAAGTTCATAACTTTTGCTTTTCACGCTTTAGCCCCGAAGATTAAGCATAAAAGCAATAGAAAATCAACAGTAAAGTTCACTAAACTTCTACAACTTCACATGTCAATAAAAAATTAAAAACAAATAAAAGTCAATGAGTGGCAAGCAGGGGCAGAGAGACAGACGGGAAAGGGGTCTGTGTACACAGTCCAAGCTCTGTGGCATTTTCCCACAAATCTAAATTTCAAACTCTGCGCTCTGTGCATTGTGTAATGCAGTTAACAAGAAGCAAACAACAAACAACAAAACCGCGTAAAAATCAATGAAGAATGCATTCTCCAAACAGTTTTCAATGGGCAAACAGCAGCTTTCCAGCTTGGTGTGTGTAAATATGTGAAACGAGAGGTTGCCAATGACTTATGGAATCGAAGTATATAAGAATATATCCACGCATAGCACCTAATGAGCTGATAAGTGTGTGGCATGGCTTAGCAGACAACAACAACAACGGAAATGCAGGCAACGTCGGCGTAGCTCAACCGTGCAGTAGCATTGTATCTTTTCGTAAATGTATCTGTATCTTGTATCTATTGCGTCTGGGTGACCCATTTCGTCTGCGCACGAACTTTCATTTTCTCCAATCTAAACAAGCCATCAATCAATTAATGCCAACAGCTGTTGAATTTGCCATAGACTCGGCTCGTTTGGCGTTATAAATAGTCAACACGCCTGTTAATCGCCAATAATTTACTCTATCAATTCGCGTTTACGTCTTGCCGTCCCCAACGACCCAAGCTGCCCACTTGACTACCCGGTCTGAGCTGCAGGCAACTTTTCGTTGAATTTATTAACAATTGAATGATTTGGAAAACTATTAGACGCATTTAATTTGCAATCATTAGCGCAACAGTTTATAAGCCGCTGTGAGTGCCTGATTTTGAAGACTTGCTTGACAGTTACTTCAGGTTGGATTGAGTTTGTGCTTGTTTCAGAGTATCTTATAAGATTCGCGTGAAAAGCTTTGAAATGAATCAAAGAGTCAGAATTGGCTCTGCCATGTCTCAACTTAGTGTATTCGCAAGTTGTTGCTTCTGTTCCAGAGAATCCTGAGTTATTAAACCGATTTTATTTATATTTTATACAAAAAACTCTAAGGTTTATTGCTATTGTAAGTACAGGTTACCACCGACATTTTATTATGATTATTTTTACAGATCGTTAGGAAATTTATCGTAAAATCAATTGTATTTATATTCACAATTCGAAGATTGGGCTATCTGACTAGGTCAATCGTGTTCTAGAACCACATCCAATTCAATGAACAACCGTCAACATTAACAAGTGATTATCATAAACCTTCTCTTTCTTCAAACTATTATCTCTAAATATATCGACACGCATCTTTTTTTAAAGCTCTGCGCAATCTATTAGCAACTCATAAGCTGTTCGAAGCTGAGGAATGCATATTCATGAAAGAAATTGGTTTAGGGCATAACAAATTTAAACGACTTTGTGTTGTCAGTAGACACGATAAGCCACTTTATTTTTATAGCCAGCCCAAGGAAAGGGAAAGAGCAGCCAGCTAGCATGGGTATTATAAGCCTCCGTCTTACCATGTGTGCTAGTGCTGGCCAACACCTAACCGAACTATGGATTGAACACATGTTCATATTAGCGCGTGTTGCGGCTTCTGCCTGACATATCCCACAGATACGATTTCCCAGTTAGTTCTTCCATTATGCCCTCGAGAGGGCTTGTAAGTGCTCATGTGAGAATACTGTTGCTAACAATTGGCCATTGTGTGCATTGTTGTTGCTCTGTTTACGGCATCTTCTTTAGGCTCAACCACAATTACTACCAGAAGAGACAGACAGCCTCTAGAGCCTGGCGCTATTGTTGTGCGCATTCCCCGCTATTCGGGGTCATGTGTGTGTTCCTCTGAGCCAACCTAACTAAATGGATTATAGTGGACACACCCACACACAACAAGCTAGCCTAGAGAGAGCTGTACATTCTGTAAAAACATGTCCCTTTTTGGGTATTTCATATATGTATTGCTGTTGATCTTGTGTATCGGTATTGTATTTTGCCTCTTTCAAATTGGTTCTATTTCTATTTTATTGTTTATTTGTTGTATTAGGAATACAACTATTAAGAATGTTGCAGGCAGAAGCTCTATACTGCTATACTCGTATACTCCCCAGGAAATACACATTTCATTTGGTCAGTTTTGGTCCAGTCTTTCAAGGAACTCAGCGGTTGTCACGTTAACTCTAAAACTCTTATTTTCATTATCTTTTTTGACAATTTTGCAAACGTTTTTGCTCAAACGCGACCGAATTCCTTGCAGTACTCCAAACAGATCTTGTAACTGATCTGTCTATACGGCAGCAGCAAAGTGCAGCTTACTCAACGAAGAACTGCGAAAATAATTAAGTATAGAGCGAATAATCGGAAGTTTCATAGATAAACAATGAGTGTGTTTGCATGTGACAGAGAGCAAAACTTAAACAATAAATAAGAATGCTGTAAACCCGACTACCAAGCGATCTGTACACAGGTCGGCAATTCCAAAATACATCTTCGTACACATACATGCAGCAAAAATCAAGCGAAGACCATACAATCTAAATATGTTTCGTCTCCAGCTCTTTTAGCTGGGATTGACGCCTTTATAAAGTCGGACAGACATATAGATGGACAAGGCTAGTGGAACTCCTCTGTTGATGCTGACCAAAAGTATATACTTGACAGGGTCGGAAATGTTACATATTTCCATGTGCACAGTTTTAGTAATCCCTGACCAAATTTTCCGTTAATTAGTGACTTTAATTAGTATTTGATTCTCAGCTGCTTGATCAGACACTTTATCTGTGTTACATTTTCAATAGTGCCGTAAGAAGTTGCGGTTAAATGGTTGAGTAAAAGGTCTAACAGGCAGAAGAACACCGCACAATCCAAATATACTCTTTTTCGCTTTGGGATGAGCTTAAATTCATATGTCTTAATGCTGATAAGTGTTGGTGTTCTGGATGTTGTCATGGGTCAATTGCGAGTAGTAATATTCTTTATGTAGATTTCAGCAAAATCTGGATCATAGAAACGATCGGTCGAAGAATGAGTTTCTATTTAAACTGATTATCGCTGTGAGCCAGCTTAAATAAAATCTGAACAGTTTGCTTAAGAGTTTTAGTTTTGTCCGCGATCTATCGGGTTGTAGTTGGAAAGCAGCTACAGCTATGCAGATCGCTCGCCTAATAGGCAAAGTTCACATAAGAAAGAGTTGGCTGGCCAAGAAGATCAATGCTGAACAGGCAGTAACTACAGCAAAAAGGGGAGACAACAAGAACCCAACCCGACATCGACGAAGACAACGACAACATTGCTAGCCCATAACTGGACCTCTCACGTAATAACGTATAGAATTACAAAAAGAGAAGAAATCTCTTCCTCCTGTCACAACTTTCACATGAAAGTTCTTTCAACTTGAGCGGCCAAATATGGACTCAAGACACGTCGGACACGACAGCAACCACAACAAGGAAGCCGAGTAACGAGCAACGAGCAACGAGCAATGAGCAACGAGCAACTTTTTCTGGCGCAACAATCGATCAAAGCCATATTTAGAATGCTGGCCAAGCTGGGCATTAGGCTCAAACTAAGTTATGGACGCATCGACTTACCATTGGCATTCGACTTGCTGCCTGGCCTTTGGAGGCGTCCGTTGCGACGCCGTTGTGCGGACTTCTTGGCCGCTCTGGAGCTAGAACTGGAGCTGGTCTCTGCGGAAGCAGATGCCAGCTCATCGGCAACGTTACTTTCGATGAGGAGGCCACTTTTGGTTTTACGACGTCTCGGATTTTGGGACTTCGTAGACGTCTGCTTGCGCTGCTGTATTCGGGCGCCCGTCCAGGATACAATGCTCTCCTCCAGCTCCTCAACTGAGGATTGACTGTCGGTGGCATTGAGTGTGAAAGTGTTGTATTTTTGAAGTATTTGGGCAGGTGAGAGCGCCTGGAGGCGCTTGGCTTGAACTTGACGCCAGAAGGGGCCATCAAAAGCCACCAACAGCATCAGCAGCAGGCACAGAGTTGGCCAGTTGTATAACCTTCTGGTTTTCATGTTGCCACAAATTTCTGAATCCAACTTTAACTTCAGACTAACGCGCACATTATTAACGACTTGACTTTGAACTTGGAAGTTTAGTTATTTTCGTATGGCTTTTTTATTGCTTGCATCAAAATGATTGCGCACTCAAGCACATTTCTAAGAATTTTCATTCATAATTTTTATTTTGTATTTTTTATTTTGTAATTCTTTTTCTTTTTCTTACATATACATATGTATATATATATTTTTTTCTTTACAATTTCCGCTTGTCAGTCGAAGACGCAACGTTTGGCGTTTGGCTGGCTTTTATTTTTTACACATTTCCTTAGCACTCTTTTTACTTGGCATGCCAATTTGCTCACCGCCAGTATTTTCTATATGTATTTATACTCATTTTTATTTTACGCTTTATTTTATAGCATTTTTGCGCTATTTAATTTATTTTTGTTCGCACTTCCCTGCACGACGACAGCAACAAATTTCTCCGGCTATTTTCGTATATCCTCGACGCGTCGCGATGCGAGAGAGAAAAACTGATATCAATATATAGACACGATATCTGCCAGCCGCGTCGACTGCAGTTGCATAAATCACTTTTGATTTTATTTATACTATGCACTGAATTATCATTCAATTCCAAGCAATTTTCATAACACGCTCAGTTATCAGAGAATAGTAGAAGAACTAAAGCAAGTCGAGCTATCAACAACTCAAATGTTGCTTCTGCAGCTGACTAACCGATCGAAAACCCGACTATTGCCGATCTCTTCGCTTCGCTTTGCTTCGGCTTTGAGCGAGAGCTACGTCCTACACAGACGACCGTCAAATCCCAACTGATGCGAACGCTCGTGCCGGCTTGGCAATCGTGCACCGAGTAAGCAGTTGCACTCAGTGATGCCAACTTTTGGTATTGGAAACGAGAAAGAATAGCTATATTCAGCGATATATGTGTACGCATGCAGCAATTCCTTTTCATACGATAACTCAATGTTCTACCGATAGTTCCTATGGCAACTATATGATATAGCGATTTTATTTTGATCAAATTTAGTGAGATTGTATACAACACATTGAAGTTCTGATTTGGTGAGTTCTATCAAAAATTAAACAAAAAGATGTCGTGGTCCTGGCGGAAATAGCTCAAATACTTATGAAACTAAGGACTTTTTAATAAAAGTTTGGTTTTATTGCTTATTTGATCACTTTGCATACATAAATATATTGTCACAGAGTCTATATTCTAATCAGTTGTATAATATGTAACTAACACGAAAATGTTAGTGGCCATTCAATAGTATTGCCTACAATCTTAGCTTCAAATGAATAATTACTGCTCCAAATGAAATTTTACAATCTATTTAACATTCGTGTTAAGTTGAGCTATAAAATGTAATGTCATGATGCTTAATTAAAATGGATGATCTGTTATACTCAAAGTGGTTATAAATACTCATTTGTGCTATTAAAGCCAAAAGGTTTGGAGCAGTGCGCGCATTTAAAATTATAAGTAAGATTGTAATAAATCCATATTAAGTTTTCCATACGACGTGTATATATATATGTATAGATACAGCAATTACAATATTGTGGCCCATGTCAAACAAATCTGCACAAAAATTCGCCTATTTTAAAAATTTTGGACAAACTCGACACCTGAGCGTTGCTTTTGAGCCGTTGCACCAATATTTATTTGGTGACAAGCACAATATATTTATTTACTATCCAAAGCATAGAACGTTATTAAAATATATAGAAACCGTAAACGATTACTGTGTACTGTAATGACAACAATAACTTAACTACAATAACTTAACTTTCGACCTATCGTTTCTAGGCCACCTAAATGATACAGTGATCTGATTCGGTCGGTCCCGACATATGTGTTGCCAGAAAAAAGAATACAGTTTCGATATCTAAGGTCAAAGTATTTAACATTTTACATTTCAACAAGATCGAAAAGAAAGCTAGATCTGGCGGGAATCAGTAAAACGAGCAGAACTGACAATGCGCTCGTGTTGGTTGTGTTTGTGGATCCCATTGAGTATGCCCATTCGGCTTCATACTTCGGTTCGTGTTGCAGGCATCTGGGAAAATGTATTACGTGTTTACAGTTCATCCTATTTAAATAGATATTATCCAAGTGTAGGGACGACTACAATCAGAAAGTTCGCACGATAAGTAACTACGTGTAGTATACCCTAATCGTATTTTTCTAATGTTGCCTCAAGACTTATATTTATGGTATTCCCTACAAAACTCTAAAGCTGACTATCACATGAGGATATTGAAGACTATATATTAAAATAGCCATATTTCAGGTACTATAATTTAATATGTCAATTCTTAACCAACTTCTCACATCTTTAATAACAATTTTCATAACTCAAGTTCCACAGCACAAATCACTTAATGCTCTTTACTGGCGTTGCTCTTAGTTCCCGTTCTCCTCCTCTCTTTCATCGGCCTCAGTGCTTACCTGTTGCCTTTTCATTGTTTTTGTTTAGTGACTTTACAGGTACTTCAAAGATATAAATACGTATTGGGTTCAATGGGATTTTCCGGTGTGCAAAGAAACCCATCTGTTTGCCTCCCGCACCTTTCGCTTGAGCCTAGTGTCTGTCCGTCTTTGTTGTTTTGCATTTTACACTTTATTGTTTGCCCCTAAATTCGTTTTGACAGTTGCAAGTTAGGGACTGAGAAAGAGAACTGTCCGACGGGCATTCCTGATTATCCTTGCGGTGCTTTTGTTGTGCTCGTGTTTTTACGCGCCAACGCAGCAGGTGATGGGCCCGCAACGAATGGCGGCACTTAACGCCGCCCAGAGTCCAGACAATGTATGAGTATCTGAGAGATACTTGAGGCTCTCGGTTTCGGTGGCGCACGTTTTATGTTGCCCGCTGGCTATTTGCAACTCAATTCGTGGCACTTACATAAATACCTTGTTTCCATTGCCGTTGTCAAGATGCTGTGCCTAATAAGTTCACCACGCTGAGGAGAAACGAGAAAGATCTGCAAGTACGCTTTGTATCTGATGCAATTTGTTGCCGCCGAAACTCAACACCCGACTCAGCACAACTCGGAGCACAAAGGGCATTTGTCGAAGCGTGAAACAGCAGTTTCACGAGCTGCTGCAATTACAGGGCCTTGCTCACTGATCTCCTGTTCCCCTGGTTCCGTTCCCTTCTATATGGTTCGATCTTCGGTACCATCATGACAAGGATTAAGCCGGTCGCCCTTTGTCTTCAGCCAGACGATGCGCCGTTTAAATTGGTTCGTTTACCAAATGAAACGAACTCGAACGAGTTAACAAAAGGTTCTCCTCGGTTACCTTGAGGTTGCGTAGGTTGTGCGCATGCCCAGTGCCTGCCTAAGTGCTCTGGGTACTTGAGGATAACGATGTGTACGAGGACGAATACGATGATGATGGTGATGATGATGACGCTGATTTCCTTGTGATTTATGCGACTTAATTGAAATGATGGCTTACAAATTGTTGGCGCAAGTGCCTAACACAGAGACACGTTTGGCCTTGGCATGCCAGCCAGAAGATTCTGTTTCTGGGAATGGATCGGTTCGACGTGAATAGAGTTTGAATGGTTGTTTGATGAAGTGTGACAACTTCCTGTTTGCAATGCAATTGAACTCAATGCATTAGAGCAGCAAAGAGTTTCTACATAGAGTTTGAGATATTAGTAATTAATTATACGTATAAGTAGTTGGTTTGGCTAGAGGCTTTCAGGTATTTCAGTATTTCAGCTACCTTTTGACCCAATGAACACTGCACGTTTTCAGCATTCTGTGATGCAATTTTTCATGACCATTTACTAGATAGAAATCTTTACTTAGTTCGCTCTATGGCTTTCTCACAGAATCAAACCAAACTCGTGTATTCAATTCTCTAATAGCCGCCTCCTAATCAAAACTAAGGCATCGAACTTAAGTACAGTTCTCTAGGCGCAAAACCAATTAAGCCAACCGTTGGGAGGGGGGAATAACAAAGCTCATACAAATAAGGAAGTTTCAATGCTCGCTGACTGCAATCTCCGGCGTGGAGCAGCAGGCGAAAACCGCCTCGCGGTAACCAAATAGAAAAACAAATAAAATCAAATAAAATTTACCGCCAATGCCATCGAGTCTATGGTCTCGATCCAAGTCCAACTTTGGAAGCGCCAAAACGTTAAATACAATTCATGGCGCTCACGAACGGAATTTAAATTATGCCCAATTAGAGTTAGGTGCCAGCTGAGGCGCAATCTGAAAACTTAGGTCTGAACTGAAGTCTCCAGTTTGGTAGTGCGGCTCTCACAAATCCTGTGGGGCATTTCAGTTGTTGGACAGGCGGTGGGCGTGTCATGTATGGGGGCACGTTCGTGTGCTAAAGCGCCAAATTGATTCGATCGCCCATGGGGTTTCCCAGATACTAGTTACTAGCTGATAGTTTGCAGTTGCCAGTTGCCAGTTTCCAGTTGCCGGTTCTCAGTGTTTGTTTCTAGTATATACATATGTACATATGTAATAGGTTGCAACTGGCAGTTCTTGCCCCACATGTTGAACGTTGTTGTTTGATGGATTACGCGTTGACAGGCTTCGGGTTTTGTAGCGCCACTGATTGTGTCTCGCCTTGGGAACTGGTCTTGTTATGTAAATTGTTTCAACTTTCTTGTGGGTGAATCGAGTCTATAGACTTCGAGTGCTAACAAGGTTGCGTTTTCCAGTTTCTTTTTTCGACATTCAGGAAGTGTTTGAGCTTTTCCATCAGCCCAAGGAGCTTTGAAGATTAATGGTGAAAACACTTTAGTCGCATAGTTACCGGTAAAAACTTCGAAGAGGTTTCATTTTGATCACTTCATTTCCAATAGATCTTTCTAAAAAAACCGTTATGTATAAATAAACTGCGAGGTGCTATTAAATTAGATCAAATAGGCGTACGATTATCGGGTATCTGCTATTAATCCAGGCATTGATAAGGCTAGCGGGGCGTTTTGCAACAGGAAATAAATTCTCAAAGGACTACTGCGATATGACTTTCTTGAATCACAAAATACTACTTATTCGAATCATCAGTTAATTTTAGGTTATCCCTTCTAATATTTTTACAAATCCCTTACAAAAAATACTTAATTTATTCGAAAATTAATGGTAGTTTCATCATCTGTATAAATCCTATACTTTTCAAAAAATATCAACTAATCTGTGTTCATAGCTTATGAAACTTAGTTCATGGATTTGTGTATATAAAGATTAGAAAATGTAAATATGTTAATAAATAAACAAGAAACATCGGTTTATTTTCGGAGTGCCGAAGCTATATATCACTAGCAGCACTGTTTTTATACAAATCTCAATTTTCGTCTGATTGCTCCTATCTACAAATTTCATAAAAATTATAGAAAACCATTTGAAGTATAATAAAACTCTCACTTAGTTTAAATGTAATACAAAAAGTTAATACAAAAACTCATTTTTCAACCGATCCTATGGCAGCTATGTGATATAGTGGTTAAATTCTGAGAAAGTTTAGTCAGATTGTATAAACACTTTAGAGACTCGGTTCGGATAAGTTTGGTAAGGATACATTTATATACAAAAAAGTTCTTCATGCAAAAACTTGGTGGAGGGGTCAAATCTTGTTTGATGCAGATCTGCCCAGGGGGTCAACATTATTCTGTATGCCAAATGTCGAACTTGGTGACTCTACCAGTACAGAGATGCAGATTTTAATCAATTGGTGGGTGGTGAGGGTGCCAAAATTGTTTTTCCCAAGTCCGCAATGTGAGTCATTAGTAGTCTGTATGTCAAATTTGGGGACTATATGGGGTGGGGTGGCAGGGAGATCTGGACACTTTATAAAGTGAGGGTATATACCAACTTGTGTACCAAGTTGAGTTGTTTCAAGAGTGTGGAAAAAGGTTGAATTCAAACGGACAGCATGATTTTTTTGTTGAAGCAGAGTATAATCGGCTTGGAAATTTTATTAGAATTTCATTCAAAAAGCTTTCAAGCTTGTATTTGTGTATTTGATATACTGTGAGAAGTAAACAATATTGCATTGCTTCTAGGCAGCTTATTTAAAAATTGCTGCTTTTAACGACTTGTCTTATTATACCAGCATTCACAAAAAGAGTCTTACCAGAAATATAAATCTTATCGATTACTTGAAAAAGTGATCAGGGATCAAGCTATGCTGGTGAACGTGGCCATCATCTTTCTATTGATATATACCAGTATCGTACACAGCCTTGAACTTCAGCTCTAGCTCAAATAGGAGTTTCTTTTCATTTTCCACAAGTGCGTGACATAAGACAGGAATACCTGAGTGCCTTCTATTCCCAATTCTGTGCTGGGCACTTGTGCGCTGGCTACATGACAACGCATACTGAATATCACCTTCCGAGATTCATGAACTTCTCCAATACAAATCTATTTATGCGCAGACGCAACCTGCCCCAAAATTTCTTGTACAAATTTCTTGAAATTACAAAATTATGCATATGGAATGCATAATAAGGTGCTGGAAGGGCAATGTGGAAACTTCTTGAGCAGGCCCCAGAAACAAGACCTCAGCCACGACCACCCTTTGGGAATGAAATGTGTTTAGTAATTTTTCACCGAGTCCACAGACAAGTTGAACAGCCCAGTTGTCGCCTATTCGAAAGGGTTCAGACAAGTTTACGACCTTTTAAGTGGCATGCAGCGCATTTCGATTTTGACAGTCGATGCAAGGTTTGAGCTGGAAGATTTGGAATACCATTTGCCCTTGTTCTTTTATAGCCAGCTGTGCACAAGGCGGCGCTTTGAATAAGCTACTAATTAGAGAGTTTTATTTGAAATTAATATGATTACGCCCAAAGCGTTTGAATGGATGTAAAATTAAGTTATAATTGTGGGATCGCTTAGCTCTGGATAAGGAAGGAGTTCGAGTATTTGCAGTTAAAAGCAGTCGTCGCCCAGATTGTAATCCGTTAACAGCTTAGAGGCGTTACTTTTCGTAATTTAATTACTGAGGCAGTAAAAATCTGCTAGTGAACCATCTGTTCAAGGCTAACGAAATGGGTCTCTGAGCGTGAGCTGAATGCTATATGTATGAACCTTCATAATGAGATGCAGTGGGTAAAGTCTATTGTCTAATACTTCTACTTAACGATCTTTACTTCAATTCTTCAATATTTTTGCTGATCAATCCAATTAGCTTTTAGAAACATTCGCCGATTTGTGTGGTCGGCCTCAAATGAATTTCTTAGTCCATGATTTGGCCGGCTTATTATATTTTATAATCACTGAAATTAGTACACCTTGCGGATAACTTCTTGCTGTCTCCCCAGGCAGACTTTGAGCAATACGCTCAGCCAATGAAAGGGAAATGCCTAAGCACGCCCAGACCGGCACAATGTTGCGTGACGAGGCTGGTCTGCGAAGAATC
>JBAMCL010000602.1:0-21938 GCA_037075165.1 Hirtodrosophila histrioides | reverse complement strand
TATAATTGTTGAAAAAGGGCATTCGCATGTAAAAGGACAATTTCCACAATTAAGATTTAATAAATTTACCCAACACCAGGCTTGAAAAACTGTCAAGATCAGTTTGCAACCTTTGACCAGACAGGAAATCAGTAGATGACAGACAAAGTTTAACATCATAGGCATACATCACCACCCGAGAGTAATTTGCGACAGAAGGAAGGTCATTTATGAGCAGAGAAAATAATAAGGGGCCAATGACTTCCTTAAAGACCTCCAAAAGTAACTGGAACATACTTAGAGACTAAGCTTTTGGAATAAGCCATTTGGGTTCTAAGAGTTAAATTGTTGGAGATCCAAAGAATTAACTAATTAGTAAATCCCAGGAGATTATGTTTTGAAGTAAAAGATAATGTTTAACATAATCAAAAGCCTTACTGAAATCAGTGTAAATAACATCTGTTTGCATTTTAGATTGAAATCCCTCAATATCAAGAGAAGTGAATTCCAATAGGTTAGTGGTAGTAGATATATATTTCACAAACCCATGCTGGCAGGGTGAAATTATAGATCTACATAAATGTTGAAGTTAAGAAGTCATTAATTTCTCAAAAATCTTAGGAATAGCAGACAACTTAGAAATACCTCTATAGTTCTCAACATTGGACTTGTTTCCTTTTTTATGGAGAGGAATAATAAATGACTCTTTCCAAATATTGTGAAAAGAGCACAACTTCACGGACAATTTGAAAAGGAAATATAATGGCTTAAAAATACCTTTAGCACAGTACTTGAGCACGCAGCCTGGTACTCTGTCAGGTCTTGATGAAAATACGGGCTTAATAGCCCTTAAATCACGTTGAAGCGAGCTTTCAGTGATTAAAGGCCCAAAAATGCAATTGGAGTTAATTACCTGACAAGGATAAGGCGAGACTAATTGATAAGGTTGTGAACTATAAGTCGTTTGAAAAAATATGGCAAACAGATCGGTGATAGCCTGATCTGAGTCAGCTGTCTTTTTTTTCAAAAAATACAGTTTGTGGAAGTGTTGATGACCTACGCTTCGCGTTAACGAAGTTATAAAACATTTTAGAATCCCGCTGAAACTGTAACCTACAGCTCCTGAGGTAGTTGTTAGAACAGTGTAAATCAAAGAGCGAGAGAAATCCAAAAAAGAGCAAGATTCCTCAAACTTTTTGTACAATATCGACTCTATTTTTTAAGTTAGTTAAATCCCGTGTAAGTCACACAGGTTTGTTAAACATACGAGGGTTACAAATCGGGACACAGGCATCAAATAGTGAATTTAAAGTAAAATCAATTTTTTTTCTCTTATATGTAATTTATTGCGATAAATTTATAATCACTATTAAGGAATCGTGTATAAATGTTGCATGATACAATTTCGCTCGTAAATATCTGTATATATAAAAGAGTTCGGGCTGACTGACTGACTGATTGGCAATCATCGCACAGCCCAAACCATAAGAGCTAGGATGCTGAAATTTTCACAGTAGGTTCCATCTATGATGAAAGTGCACACTAAGACGGGATTTTGGAAAATTCCACCCACAAGCGTGGAAAATCGCGGAAAACTGTTGAATGAAACTTTTTTGTTTACCGTCCAATCGGCTTCAAACTCATTTTCAAAGATCTACACACAAATTCATTTGACACATATTTTACCGATTTCGGAAAAGCCACCCTCATGGCGGAAAATTGGGGTCTCAAGGTTGTATGGGCGAAAGTCTAATTTTAGTCCGATCATCTTCAAAGTCATTTTCAAAGCTCGTGTATCAGCGATTTTGGGAAATTCGACCACATGGTCGGAAAATCGGTGGAAATTTCTGGCATTCGTCTTTTCGATTTTTAATTTTCATGCGATTGGCTTCAAACTCATTTTCAAGGTTCTATGGCAATAAGTATTAGACGCGGTGTTCAAAGATTTTGGAAAATCTACCTCCAAAATCGGAAAATTCGCGGAAAACTGTTGTATGAAACTTTTTTTATTATCGTCCAATTGACTTCAAACTCATTTTCAAACTTCTGTTTATCATTCAATTATTTTGAAACTAATTTTTTAAAGCACCTCACATTAAATAATTCGTCACATGTGCTATCGGTTTTGAAAAATACACGTGGCTTTATACTAAATTCCAAATATAAATACAAAAACCTCGCGGATAATAAAACGGGCGGAAAACAGTTGGCAAATTGATTCTGGATTCTTAGTATTATTCTTGAAATTGGCTCAAAATGCCAAATGATTTTGGAAAATCTACTCCGCGTCGCCACTGGCGGGAAATGGAAGTCAACGACAAATGAGTGGGAAATTTTTGTATTTTATTTTTTTTTTCAATGACATTTTCATAGTATTTCTTACGGTTGACGAAAGTAGTCAAATTAAAAAAAAAAATTCACTTTCATCTAAATATTTCCCCGGGCAAGGCCGGGATATTACCTGCTACTATAAAAGAGTTCGTGCTGACTGACTGACTGACTGACTTATTGATTGGCAATCATCGCACAGCCCAAACCATAAGAGCTACGATGCTGAAATTTTCACAGACGCTTCCATCTATGATGAAAGTGCACACTAAGACGGGATTTTGGAAAATTCCACCCACAAGCGTGGAAAATCGCGGAAGACTGTTGTATGAAACTTTTTTGTTTACCATCCAATAAGGTTCAAATTCATTTTCAGAGATCTACACAAAAATTCATTTGACACATATTTCACCGATTTTGGAAAATCCACCCCCATGGGTGGAAAATGGGGGTCTCAGGGTTGTATGGGCGAAAGTCTAATTTTAGTCCGATCACCTTTAAATTCATTTTTAAAGCTCTTGACGTAAAATAATTCGATACTTGTATCAGCGATTTTGGGAAATTCGACCACATGGTCGGAAAATCGGTGGAAAAGTCTGGCATTCGACATTTTTAGTTTTCATGCGATTGGCTTCAAACTCATTTCCAAGGTTCTATGGGAAAAAATAATAGGCGCAATGGTCAAAGATTTTGGAAAATCTACCACCAAAGTCGGAAAATTCGTGGAAAACTGTTGTATGAAACTTTTTTGATTATCGTCCGATTGACTTCAAACTCATTTTGAAAGCTTTTTACATAAAATAATTCAAGACGTGTATCAGCGATTTTGGGAAATTCGACCACATGGTCGGAAAATCGGTGGAAAAGTCTGGCATTTGACATTTTTAATTTTCATGCGATTGGCTTCCAACTCATTTTCAACGTTCTATGGGAAAAATAATAGGCGCGGTGGTTAAAGATTTTGGAAAATCTACCCCCAAAGCCGGAAAATTCACGGAAAACTGTTGTATGAATTTTGCTTTTGTTATGTTCCAATTGACTTCAAGCTTCTGTTTATCATTCAATCATTTTGAAACTAATTTTCAAAGCACCTCACATTAAATAATTCGTCACATGTGCTACCTGTTTTGAAAAATATAAATAAATACTAAAACCTCGGTACTTTGCAGGCAATACAACGGGCGGAAATGAGTTGGAAAGATTTAATCTGGATTCTTAGTATTATTCTTGAAATTGGCTTAAAATGCCAAATGATTTTGGAAAATCTACTCCGTGTCGCCACGGGCGGGAAATGGAAGTCAAGGACAAATGAGTGGGACATTTTTTTGTTGTTTTTTTTTTTTCAAAGACATTTACATAGCCCTACACTGAAAACATTAGACACGTGGCTCAACTATTTAGTTGTATATCTTACGGTTGACGAAAGCAGTCAAATTCAAGAAAAAAAATGCATTTTCATCTAAATATTTCCCCGGGCAAGGCCGGGATATTACCTGCTAGTATATAATAAAATAATAATTAATACATGTCATTTTTTTTTTTGTAGAGCCAATGTTGGCAATCTAGTCGTTAATTTCTTTGTTTACAAACTACTCTTAAAAATTTGATACTCTAACTTTCTACTGAGTCTGGCTTATCCTGATCTTGTTCGCCATCATAAAATTCATTTTTTGCATCGTCTAGCTTATCCTTCTCCTTTTGTGGCATAGGAACATCAGGATCCGATTCCTCTCGCATGCGGAGCTCTTCTAGATCTACGTTCGGCGGCATTTGCACCATTTGCACACTTGGCGAATGCTGGCACATTTTCAGATTCTCATACACATGGTTCACAATCAGTTCCAAATATTGCTTTGAATTGGCATTGTACTGTCGAGAATTGATCTCGGGATGTAACGTAAAGTCTGGTGCAAAGAAATCATAACATTCCGTTGCGGGAAAATCATTTACAATATCCTGATCCAACAAAAGCTAAGTTTCGTAAGTCCAGCAGCGTGCCACGTTGCGCAATGGATAACCAGCGCCGCCCACTACTAAGGTGGGTACATTTAACACGGTGTCCATGACCCCGCGTGCTAAAGGAAAGCAGCCTAGACGATGTCCAGCTAATGAATCGGCACCACATTGCAATACAACTGCTGTAGGTCGATAAAAGTCCATAATTGCAGAAATAATCGGTTTGAACACTTGATCGTCAATGCCCACCTTGAGAGGTACATTAACACTGTAATAAAGACCACACTCGGCGCCAATTTCTTACATATTTGTGAAATGGCGCTATCATCAAGCGATTCGTTAGGTAAAAAGCTTCCTGGACGCCATGATATACGATATCAATATAGAGAACGCGTGGATGATAATTTAATAGCTCCAGTATGCCAATGACAACATCGTTAACGTAGCAAAGCCATAGACTTCAAATTTCTTTGTATGATGCAGTCCACCCGACCAATTAATGCATATATCGCACTGATTGTGGTTCAATTTCTGTGCACCCTCAAGCGAAGCGCCTGTATACGTGGCGCAAACGTCAAATAGACCATCGAAGACAGGACACTCCTCATTAACGCTAAAGTGTGCTAGTTAGTTGGTATAAGCGACGGAGTTGCCTTGTATATTCTGGGGAGTCACCTGATTCAGGTAGGCAATATATTGCACAATCCATATCTCTACAAATTCACAGTTGGGATAAGCCAGTCTGGGATAGGAGCTGAGTGAGTTAAGTAAAATTGTTTTTCCGAAATTGACGAGCACGCTCTGTAAGTTTTCTACATGGGCTTGGCATCCTGGCTGGTAAGTCAATCAACACTTCCAAAGATGGGTGATAAGGATCTTCAGAAATTTATATAGGTACAGTACGGAAGACATAATAGAAGGAGGAACCCAAGATTAAGAGAAGTACAATGCTATAGTCGAGTATACCCGACTATAAAACTTCCTGTACCCAGGTCAAAAATTCGCATCTTCGTACGCTTACACACACACACACATTCACAAAGACCCACACACACAAGATACAGCGCAAGCGAGGTAGTTTAAGCTTCTTCCCCCCGCGCTGCAGATATGAATCTTCTTTCGTGAATAATTTCCGTTTTTATTATCCGATCGACTTGAAATTTAAACAGAAGATTAAGAGTGACCAAAGTATTATATATGCAAAATTCCAAAGCTATTTCTAAAAAATTTATGGTGTAAGAGGTATCTATTGAAAAGGGGGGAACGGAGGAAGATATCTAATATTAAAAACAATCTTGATCTGGGTATGAAATACAGGAACCTACATTCCAAATTTGGTGTCTCTAGCTCTTATAGTTTCTGAAATCGAGGCCTTCATTTATCGACATCTCTTTTAATACTGATCAAGAATATATATACTAAATATGGTCAGAGATGTTTCCTTCTGCCTGTTACATACATTTGCACAGATTAAATACCACCTTTTTACTCCCTGTACCCATAAAATGGGTAAAAAGGGGGTATTGGATTTGTGCAAAAGTATGTGACAGGCAGAAGGAGACATCTCCGACCCTATAAAGTATATATATTCTTGATCAGATCAGGTCGATTTGCCATCCGTCTGTCTGTCCGTCGTCCGTCTTGTCCGTAGAACCAGACTCGCATACCCAGAAGAGGTGATGCGGCAGTCAATTTATTTTATCCATATCCCCCATTCCCCGCTATCATAAACGTTTTACAGTAAAATTTTAAGATAACGTTGGGTTGGATGTATAAACTTAGTCACTCTAACTACTGTTAAATTCAGTCGATCGGATAATGAATATCAACAACAGTCAGTACGCGCCCGGGGGAAAGTGATCAAAGATAGAGGAATATCTCATAGCTGCAAGCGCAGCTCAAAGGAATTTACAGGGAGCACATATAATCCCAACTTGTCTGCAAAAATAAAAACCGAGCTTGATCAGTGCATTTGGTAAAGGGATCAGAAGAGAAAGAAATCGCGATCGCGATAGGCTGCAAAGCGCAGCTTTAAAGGAATTTACAGCAGGCACCTTATAATCCCAAATGTCTGTACCAATAGAAACGGGGCTTGATCAGGCATTTAGAAAGGAATATTTTTTAGGTATAATAAAACTCAAGAACAAAAATCAATGGCAGAAAAATGGGCGGGCACCGCCTTTGTTAATCACGATATCAATTTTTTGTTTTTCAAGCTATCTGCAAACTTTCGGGTTTGAAGTGGTTGGCTACTAAATTTGTGTTAAAATATTACCCAAATCGGACAACTATATCAATAGAAATAATAGGAACTATCGGTCGAAAACAAATTTGTATGAATGTAATATCTACAAGGACATCAACTCTGGTCACATTGCTGTAAGTATTTATCTGTTACTCTAAAATATAATCGCGAAGTTTGTACAGAGTATGCCATAGTCGATCATACTCCACTCCTTGGGTCCGCCAGTTTGGTCTGTCAACAAGGTGTCTTCAGGGAAACGTTTCGATTTGTGATTTTTATCGCGCTGTATTGAAGTAAGAAGATGCGATCGGAAATTTTTGACCTGGGTAAGGGAGTTTTGTAGTTGGGTATACTCAACTATAGCATCTTACTTGTTACCGATTGGGAATTGAGTAAAAAACAATATAATCATTACTCCCTGTACACATAAAATGGGTAAAAAGGGGGTATTGGAGTTGTGCAAAAGTATGTAACAGGCAGAAGGAGACATCTCCGACCCTATAAAGTATATATATTCTTGGTCAGTATCAAAAGAGATTTCGATTTGGCCATGTCCGTCTGTCTGTCCGTCTGTGCGTCTGAATGTCCGTATGTATGAACGCAAGGATCTCAGCAACTATAAGAGCTAGAGACACCAAATTTGGAATGTAGGCTCGTGTATAGCGGGAGCAGGTCAATTTTGTTTCTGATCTCAGATAATTCCTCCCGATCCCCCGCAATTCGATGAAAACGTTTTACAGCCACACTTTTAAAGATATACCTTTGGGTTTTAGCATGTATAATACTTAAGTCACTCTGCATCTACTGTCCAAATTTTAAGTCGATCGGATAATAAACACGGAAAATATTCAACTAACAAGGTTCAGTACTGGAGCGAGGGGGGGAAGAAGAGCACAGCCACGACTTAAATTGTTTCGCTTGCGCTGTCGCTTTGCTGTCGCTTGTGTGTGTGCGTCTTTGTGTATGTGTGTGTCTATGCGTGAATGTATGAAGAAGCGATCGGGTATACTCGACTATAGCATTCTTACTTGTTTTTTATTTGGAATGTAAGTTTGTTTATAGCAGGCGCAGGTCAAGTTTATTTTGGATCCGAGATATTACCCCCGCTATTCGATAAAAACCAGGGACCGTAATTAATGATTATGTACCCATTTTTTTAAGAAAAAAATCATAATGAACGAGAATTGATAAATGAAAAAGGACAAAACCTAGCGCATCCTTGTTGTCAGGACTATCCATTGCTGCAATGATTTTTATTTTCTTAAGTTATATAGAAAAACTCAATAATAAATATTATTTTTCAGATTTATTTTTTCCCTTAAAAAAAAGACTTATTTTATTTATATATTTTTTCGCTCAGAAATAAAAGTTATTTTTTGAGTTTTATATTTCGAAGAAAAAAAACGATTATTTTTTGAGTTTTATATTTCGCTTAAGAATAAAACTTATTTCTTGAGTTTTATTTTTTTTTGCAAAAGATAAAACTCAAATCTGTATTAAATTAATACTGCATTATTATTTTGTATTATTTGAAGTGTTGGGCTCAAAAAATATCAGAAATTTTCGAAAAAATTTATATTTAGTATTTTTTAGATGCAAAAAATACCAAAAAATCCCAAAATGTAGTATTATTTCGGAAATCAAAAATACCAAAATTTAGTATTTTTGGTATTTTTTGCATCTAAAAAATACTAAAAAGATACCAAATATAAAGTTTTCAAAAATCTGATATTTAGCCCAACACTCAAATAAACAAAAAAAACAAAATAACAATTATCTCAAAAAACCTCCAAAAAACTCAAAAAATCGCTCAAAAAACTCAAAACATCGAGAAAAAAAAAAAATCGAAAAAAAATCAAAAATTATCGACAAAAAAAACTCAAAAACAGGCAAAAACACCACGGTCCCAAAAACCAAAAGAAAAATCAAACATCTGAACTGGCATACTGTACTTATCACTCTACACTGTCACGGTCAAAATCAAGTCGATCGAATAATAACAAGAATACACAAAAAAATCATCTCAGCCCGTGGGGAAAACACACTCCACCACTAAATGCCTTGCTTGCGCTTCGCTTGTGTGTGCGTCTTTTCGTATGTGTAAGTGTACGAAGGTGCGATCGGCATTTATTGACCTGAACAGAATTTTGTAGTCGGGTATACTCGACTATACATACATTCTCTTATTATTTTTATTATTTTACCCATAATAAATTTTTAATAAAATTGAATTTGTGTGCCTTTTTTCATTTTGCAAGCAGACAATCTGCAGCCGATAATATAATGATCGCGAAGTCTTTTAACTCTCCTCGAATATACATACGATTACATACATGTACATATGTGTGTATTAGAGATGCCTCTTTAAGACTCGACTATAAAATTAATTGTAAGAGCAATGCTTCAACCAGTTGATTTCCAGCAGTGTTTCATTACGAACAATAGCTTGGAAGTTTACCAAGTTAGCAATTTTGTTTAATATTTAAAGTGTGTTCTGTTCTTAGTTGATACAAGGACGAAAACTACCATTTCCATCGTTAGCATCTATTTCTGCATTATCTTTTTTTAAATAAAAATATGGTAAGTCAATTATCAATAGTCCGTTTGCACTTAAATTGAAACTATCTTACAAAGAACCACGTCCATGTTTGCATAATTTTAAAGTCTGTTCCTAAAGTGAAACCGGTTTTGCTTGTGGTTTATTCGACCATCTGTCCAAAAATCAAGTGATTTATTTTTGCAATTTCCTTAAAACAGTTCTGAGTTTTTTATCCGATTGACATTGAAATTTTACAAAAATTTTCACAACAGATGTAGTGTGACCCTATTATAATGTAAGCGAAAAATCCAATTTAAATCTTTTAAATTGTCCCTATAAATCGATTTTATGGAAATGCGCTTCCGAGATCTTTGCGATCGATCACACATACATACGTACGGACGTACAGGGCTAAATATTAAATAAAAACTGTTCAAGACTATATATAATTATGGGGTCGGGGACGTCTTCTTCTTCCTGTTACATACATTTTCACAGTTTTTGTACCCCTTTTATCCATTTTATGGGTAAAAACTATTTTAAATGCCCACGCTCTACAGAAACCCATATTATGTCAAATTTGGCGTCTGTACCTATAGTCACGAAGGGACAGATGGTCCGACGGACCTACACGGCTATATCGACTTGATTATTGGAGCTATTAAGAAAATTATATACTTTGCGAGGTCGGAAACGTCTTTATCAATGCGTTACAGATGTCTTGATAAACGTATATCCTCTGCAATGGTATAAAAATATATTTCGGACCATTGTGCACTCTTTATACGTTGTACATATTAATTAATAGTGGCGTTACACGGTTGATTAAATAATAAGTATATATGAATATACATACAAATATATTCAAATATATCAGGCACATATACTCGTGTGTATGTTCTGAGTATGACAATTTATGTATATACAAAGTTAAATGTTTTATGATATTTTATGTAGAGGGAGTGTATTTCAGTCCACATTGGGCAAGCTGGCGTTCAGATTGGCAACGCTTGCTGGGAGTTGTACTGCCTGGAACATGGAATTCAACCTGATGGACACATGCCCTCTGACAAAACTATTGGTGGTGGCGATGACTCTTTTAACACTTTCTTTAGTGAAACTAGCGCCGGAAAACACGTTCCACGTGCTGTTTTCGTAGACTTGGAGCCAACTGTTGTTGATGAGGTGCGTACTGGTACTTATCGACAGCTGTTCCATCCCGAACAATTGATCACTGGTAAGGAGGATGCGGCCAACAACTATGCTCGTGGACACTACACAATCGGCAAGGAAATTGTGGATATAGTCCTCGATCGACTCCGGAAGCTGGCCGATCAATGCACTGGTCTTCAGGGATTTTTAGTATTTCACTCCTTTGGCGGAGGAACTGGCTCTGGATTTACCTCGTTGCTTATGGAGCGTCTTTCAGTTGATTATGGAAAGAAATCTAAGCTGGAATTTTCAATTTATCCAGCTCCACAAGTACGTATATGAGAAATTTAAAATGTTTTTGGGGCGATTGGTCTATGACCTTTATAACGATATCACTATGAAATATCATTTTGTATCCCAAACATCTGACATATATTAATCCTTATGTGACGGGTGCGCTACTGCTCCTGCTCGGCAGAACTTATATTGCTTCCCACTAGTTTTTTATCCGATCAACATGAGACTTTCTAAGTAGATCAAAATTAATCTAAGAAATATGAGTGATATATCTTTAAAATTGTTACTTCAAAATATTTTTTATTGAATTTCAGAGGTTCGGAGGGAAATATCTGAAATTTGAAGCAAACTTGATACATATGGTATACAGGAACCAGAATTCCAATTTATTTTTTTCTGGTGATGTTTTCGAGCAAGAAATGTACGTTTTTGATACGATTGCTAGATTTCTAACGAAATGTTCTTAAATAATCTATTTTTGGATCTATTGTTGGATTTATTATAAAATATGAAGGCTGTGTTATCAAAATCTACGGAAAAATATAAGTTATAGGCTTTGAAAGGAAAAATTATTTTGATACAGTTAATACAATTTTTAATAATATTTAATATAGCATATAAGACATTTTTGACGAAAATCAAGTTGTTAACATATTTGTGAAAAATCGAAAAGTTGAAAAATTGACTGAAATTACTAAGTAATGGTGCACTGCTTCATCTTACCCTGTTCACTGGTACTGTAGCAGTAAATTCTTAATTTTTGTAATATATCATTATACTATGTTCCCGAAGGGAAAAATAGTATATTGGGTTTGCGAAATGTCCGTCTGTCCGTCCGTCCGTCTGTCCGTATGAACGTAATTTTTTTGCCTTTATCTTTGAGCTAGAGCAACCAAATTTGGTACACATGTTGGTGTATATCGTCAATTTATAAAGTGTCAAGATCTTGTTACTTGTTTTTTATTACATCACATCGAAATATGTTTGGAATAGTTCAGAAAAGCAAGCATTTTTGTTTAGTTCTAAAAAGCCTCAGATTTTGGATTTAGTAGATTTAGTTTTATTAGAAACTTTTTTTTTAGCTTCTTAAACAACCAAATTGCGCGTACGTTAGAAAATCGAAACAAAACTTAAAATATGAGTAGAGTCTGAAATAAATTATAATACATATAATATCTTTCTGATTTTTAAGGTTTCAACAGCAGTAGTCGAGCCATACAATTCAATTTTGACAACCCACACCACTCTGGAACATTCTGACTGCGCGTTTATGGTTGACAATGAGGCTATATATGACATCTGCCGTCGTAATTTAGATATAGAGCGACCCACCTACATGAACCTGAATCGTTTAATTGGTCAAATAGTTTCCTCAATAACAGCCTCGCTACGCTTCGATGGAGCGCTAAATGTAGATTTAACAGAGTTTCAAACTAATTTGGTTCCCTACCCACGCATTCACTTTCCTCTGGCTACATATGCTCCCGTAATTTCCGTTGAAAAAGCTTATCATGAACAATTAACTGTGGCTGAAATAACAAATGCATGTTTTGAGCCCGCCAACCAGATGGTCAAGTGTGATCCGAGACATGGAAAGTATATGGCCTGCTGTATGCTCTATCGTGGTGATGTTGTGCCTAAAGATGTTAATGCAGCCATCGCTACAATCAAGACAAAACGATCAATTCAATTTGTAGACTGGTGTCCGACTGGCTTTAAAGTTGGTATTAACTACCAGCCACCCACCGTTGTGCCTGGCGGCGATTTAGCCAAAGTTCAACGCGCGGTATGCATGTTATCCAACACAACGGCTATAGCTGAAGCGTGGGCTCGATTGGATCATAAGTTTGATCTGATGTATGCCAAACGCGCTTTTGTACACTGGTACGTTGGAGAAGGAATGGAGGAAGGGGAATTCTCTGAAGCCCGAGAGGATCTAGCCGCCCTCGAGAAGGATTATGAAGAGGTGGGAATAGATTCTACTGCCGATGTTGACGAAGGCGATGAATACTAAATAAGCAGTATAAAATGAAGAATGTGTCTTCGATTTGACCCTACGATTTGAGTTTTTTTCTTGGCGTTTTTACTAAATAAGTTAGGCATTTCGCTTTTTGAGAAATTTATGCGTACTAAAATAAGAAAATAATTTTATTAATTTATATAAAATATACTATACAAATTTGACTTACATATTACATTCAATATTTAAATAAATACACAATTTTGCATCTTGATTAATTTGTTTACATATAATAATTTTATTACCAAGTTTGAATTATTAATAACAATAGCATATAGTACCGGATATATCTGACAGTCAGTTGAATAAGCACTTACTAGCTTATTTTCGCACCAGATCAAGGGGGACCTAAGAATTAATAAAGCTAGAACTCAAGGAAATATATTAAAACTCTTATCGATTTGCGATGGAGTGGGTTTAAGCGGGTATTTAAAATTATTCTGATCTCTGTACAGGAACCTAAATTTTTGCCACTCCCACCCATAAATGAGGAAAATCTGCAAAGGGATAAAGTTTCCTTCCGAACCCGGGTTAGGTTAACCTAACCTAATCCGACACTAAAGCTAAATAAAATGGAGGAGATTGGATTCAGAGTATACGGCAGTCGGGAATATCCGACTGAAACTTTCTTACTTGTTCCGTTAAGATAAGAAGTGTCAAAAAAGCCGTTTATATATTTTTTAATTTTACATAAGTATTAATAGATATTCGAGATACAATCTTCGTATTTACATTTTTTGCAAAGTATTATTAATTAAAAAGTTGTGTAGCCATGTTTCAATAACCGGAAGATTTTCATCACTCCACTGTGTTTCTTCTTTGATATTGCGAAGAGACTTTTCAATGATGTGTTGTGCACTTCCGAACTCGCCAGTGTGCTTTTCGTATAGCTGATGAACCATGTCATAACCCTTTTGTGTGGAAAAAAAACCAGTGGCTGAACCGATTAAATGATCCCATAAATTCGTTTTATGTTTAAATCTGAAAAGAACCATTAAAATATATGAAAAACAAACACACACAAATACTCGTAGATAAGCTAATATAATATTTATACATATGTATGTACGTATATTGAAACCCTAACGTATATTTAGACCCTAACATGACATTTTATAAATTTGGTTGCTCTAGCTCAAAGATATAGGCAAAAAAATTGCGTTCATACGGACAGACGGACATTTCGCAAACCCAATATACTATGTTTCCCTTCGGGAACATAGTATAACAAGTAAGAATGCTATAGTCGAGTATACACGTTAAAAAACTCCCTGTACCCAGGTCAAAAGTTTCCGATCGCATCTGCGTGCACTTACACATACACACATACATACACCGTACATAAGCAACGGCACACGCGACATTTTAAGTCGTGGCTGTGCTTCTTCTGCCCCACCTCGCTCCAGTTCTGAATCTTGTTCGTTGAATAACTTCCGTGTTTATTATAAGAATGACTTAAGTATTGTACATGCCATTTCGCAAAGCTATATCTTTAAAAGTGTGGCTGTAGAACGTTTTGATCGATATGCGGGGGAACGGGGGGAGATATCTGAGATCGGAAACAAACTTGAACTGCGTATGGTATACAGGAAGCTACATTTCAAATTTGGTGTCTCTAGCTTTTATAGTTGCTGAGTTGCGTTTATACGGACAAACAGACAGGCGGACAGACCTTAGGACAGACGGACATTGCCAAATCGAAATCTCTTTTGATACTGATCAAGAATATATATACTTAATTGGGTCGGAGATGTCTCCTTCTGCCTGTTACATACTTTTGCACAAATCCAATACCCCCTTTTTACCCATTTTATGGGTACAGGGAGTAATTAAAGTGTAGAGCTTTGCAAATTAATTTTGAGCTGATCGGACATAAATTAGACTTTAGCCCATATAGCTTACTTTTTCCAAAATCGGTGAAACATATTTCACCAGAAAATTTCATATAGGTATTTACGAATGAGCTTGAAGCCGATTGGATGGGAATCATACATCTATTCATACAAGAATTTTCCGCGATTTACCACTCTTGTGGGTGGCATTTTCTGAAATCCCGCCCAAGTCTGCACTTTCATCATAGATGGATCCCACTTTGAAAATTTCAGGATTCGAGCTTTTACGGTTTTAGATATGCGTTGATTATGAATCAGTCAGTCAGGAGGAACTCCTTTATACATGTACTACATGGTTAAACTCCAGCGCTGCCCGGCGAAATATTTGGATTAATATGCATTATATTGAATTTGACTACTCTTGTCAATCTTAAGAGATACACAAAAATAGCGCAACATGATCTTTGAGCACCACGCCTATCATGTTTATGTGTAGAGCATTGAAAAAGAGTTTGAAGTCAATCGCTTGAAAAAATCTTTTTCCACCAATTTTCCAACAGTGAAGGTACATTTTTTAAAACCGGTGAAACACGTATTGAGTTATTTAATGTGTAGAGCTTTGCAAATGAGTTTGAACCCAATCGGACTAAAATTTATCTTTCGCCCATACAAATTTCAGATCATAATTTTCCGCCCATGCATGGACATGGAGAGAATTTTCCAAAATCGGAAATATGCGATTTTTCTAATTTCAACTTCCTCTCCTCACCTCTCCTTTCAAATCCCCCCCCTCCTTCCCTACTTTTTCTCCCCCTTCCCCTCCACCCCTCCCCTTCCTCCCTCCTCCCCTTTTTCTTTTTATCCCCTCCCCCCCTAGCCTAAATCACTCGATTACCTTGAATCTTAGTGATTCCAGCACAATCAGTGAGGTCAACGATTCCTTGCATGCATTAGATTCGTACTCACCCATCCCTGATGATGCGTACTATATTTCTGACGCTAATTTAGCAATGATTTTAAAAAAGTTAAGGTCCAAAAAAGCGCCAGGCCTAGATGGAATGGAAAATATATGCCTAAAAGCACTTCCTCGTAGGGGTATACAACTTCTAAAATCCATTGTTAAATCCAACTTTTCTAGATGTAAATCTACGGGTATGGTTTTATTAGATATAAAATCAGCGTTTGATTCAGTCTGGCACAAGAGTCTTGTTCATAAAATGAAAACGTTGAACTGTCCCAATGAACTAACCAAATTAATATGCTGTTATCTTGACAATAGGTCTTTCGTTGTACACATGGCTAACGCCAAGTCACAGGCGATTAATATAGTAGCAGGTTGTCCGCAAGGCTCATGTCTATCACCTATTCTCTACAACATATACACGTCCGACTTCCCAATTTTAAGAGGATGCACTGCTTCAATTTTTGCGGATGACACGGCTGTCCTCTGCTCTGGTACGCTTTCTTCAGAGATCCTTCCAACCTTCAGAATGCCTTCAATATCTTGGTGTCCTATTTTACTAAGTGGAAGATCCTAGTTTACCCTGATAAAACCCAGGCCATTTACTTTACCAGAAAGCGCAAAGATATATATCTTCCCAATAGGCATATTCAGTTAAACCGATTTGAGGTCCATTGGGAGAAAAGCGTAAGATATTTAGGGATAATACTTGACCAAAAATTAACCTTTCAAGACCAAATAAGCGGTACTAATAATAAACTAAACATACTCGTGCGTAGTTTATATCCTTTAATAAATAGGAACTCTCGACTAAGCATAGCCAATAAAATGTACCTTTTTCGATCAATTTTTCAAGCAGTGATATTTTATGGGGCTCCTATTTGGGCAGATATCGCAAAATGTCACCTGAAAAAATTGCAAATCAGGCAAAATAAAATTTTAAAGATGATTCATAATCTACCCTGGCACCACTCTACTATCGATCTTCATCAACAAGCTAATATTGAGTTAGTTGTGGATAGACTCGCTCGTTTGCACCTTAATTTTAGAAATAGATGTATTTATTCAACATATTGACACATTAATGTTATAGCAGACACTCTTTAAATTTTAAAGCACCACACCTTAGTTTTTAAACACCACATTTCATGGGTTTTTGTAAAAAAATTTTTTCCCAACACTTTTAATAGCTATAATTTTTTGATTAAAAGTTATATGTATATACTTAGGCAGAAAAGGCTATGAAGTCTGAACTCTTTATTGCAATTAATATTAGGACACACACAAATACACATAATTACTTTACTGTGAATAAATGAAATGAATTGAAAAATGTATTTTGTTCCGTTTCGTTTACGTACAATCTTAAGACTAAATGCTACAAATTATTATTGTGCTCCAATAGCCACAGATTCCATTGTTTACATTCAGTAATGGTGGCTATTGCTTATATTAGTATTTGATACCTGCGTGACTTCTGTCGCCCTTATTGTGGGAAAGGAAATATGCTTTCGATGCAATTAATTGTTTACAGTTTGCATTTGACTTATATGTTGTGAAGTAGCAGTGAGGGTATCATGTTTATAACTATGTTACTCCCCCTTCCTTGACCGAAGTATGTCCTCGAATTCGGAAGTATATGTATAAGGCGGTTATTAATATACCTATAATGATTATCTATAAATATAGAAGAGTTCGTGCTGACTGACTGATTGGCAATCATCGCACAGCCCAAACCATAAGAGCTAGGATGCTGAAATTTTCACAGTAGGTTTCATCTATGATGAAAGTGCACACTAAGGCGGGATTTTGGAAAATTCCACTCACAAGCGTAGAAGATCGCGGAAAACTGTTGTATGAAACTTTTTTGGATACCATCGAACACTTTCAAATTTATTTTCAAAGTTCTTCACGTAAAATAATTTGACACATGTATCAGCGATTTTGGGAAATTCAACCACATGGTCGGAAAATCTGTTGAAATCTGTGGAATTCGACATTTTTAGTTTTCATGCGATTGGCTTCAAACTCATTTTCAAAGTTCTACACAAAGACAGAATGACATGGTGGTCAAAGATTTTGGAAAATCTATCCCCAAAGTCGGAAAATTTGTGGAAAACTGTTGTATAAAACTTTTTTTATTATTGGCCGATTGGCTTCAAAACTCATTTTCAAGGTTCTACATATTAAAAAATGCGACACGTGTATCAGCGGAAGTTTCCATAGGCCTACAGAAGAAACATTAGTCACGTGGCTTAACTATTTAGTTTTCTACCCTCACGGGAGGGAATACTGTGCTACGCTATTTATGTGTATTTCTTACTGTTACGAAAGTAGTCAAATTCAAAATAATGCGCTTGCATATAAATATTTCGCCGGGCAAGGCCGGGGTATTACCGGCTAGTATTTAAAAAAATATTGATTTAATATCGCGACTGAATAAAATATGTATTTCATTTTTCAATTTGTTAACCTATAAAAAAATGAAATAAAGATTACAGAATTCTAGCAAAAACAAATGCGCACAAGAGCCGTAGTAAATGAAAAATTTTCATTTGCTCTGCTCTCATCTCGCTCTCAGTTTTTAGCTACCGCTACGGCTACGTAGAGCACATCACTTCATTTTTTTCTATGGCTATTACTATAGCCAATGACGCGAAAAAACTACGAGCATAGCACAGCAAATGTTTTTTAATTTTTCGGCTCAAAGACAGAGCGATAGCGAGAGCAAAAGGAAATACTACGGAGTTGTAACATATACCGAAGAACTCGTCCATGTCATCGTAGAGCAGATGGAGTGGCAAGGTTGCGGAGCACGCGCTTGTTTCCTGCTATTTCTCGTTGGCTGGGGGGGTTCAAAGTATACCGCAACATAACGCGCTCAGAAATGAAAATTAATTTTATATTATTAGTCGCGTGATATTTTAGATGGTGGCAGCCTGTCAATCAAATTTGGGAGGAGTAAAGATTAGGAAAAGAACAGAAAGAACCAGAGTTCCCAGCCGTCTATAGGACTGGTGGCCACCCTGAGGTGTTGACCAGTGGCCTAGTACCCCACCCTTCCATGATCGCCAAGTTGCGGTTGCTAGGTTGGTGTTTGGCGATCCCTAAATCCATTTAGACAACAAATAATCGACCTCGCATGACTCCGGATATGCAAAAACTTTAGTTGCACTTTACTATAATATTATTTATTAACGTAGGCTAAGATAAGTATTTATATTTAACATGTGTAAGGTAGTAATAGATTTTAACATATGTGTTTGTGATTATTCAAATTTAACTTCACTTTTGGTATAAGTCTATTAATTTCATTGTTTTGTGCCTGAATATCTTTTAACTTGTATTAGTTTAATATGATTAAGGGTAGCAACAGCTATAATAATAAGGTTGGTTTACTTTAGTTGTGTGCACTATTCATTGAAATTAATTTATTTGCTACTAGCATATTGGTGCGAACGTCATGCACGCTGCAGAGGCAAGCACTTAATTGATGGCCGCAGTGTTACTTAAAGTACAGGCAGTCCAACGGCTTAAGATCTTTCTCCGGGAGTTTGCGGACGGAAGTTTAGTTTATTTGTAGAGTTGGTGTTATTATGGTTGTGGTTGTTTCATTAGGTAGGCTTTTCGTATTCAAACACAAGTTATATATATCGATTTGGCTTGACAAGGGATTTGGCTGCTAACCTGGCATGCACTTACAATTAAGACGCATTTAACTAAAAAACAATTATTTTTAACATATCTTGTCTTTTCACTTTTAATTTTTAGGCATTTTGTTTTTTACTTTTTAGAACGTAACTCAAAAAAAAATATTTTTAACATGTCTTTTCACTTTTTACATTTCTTGGTGATTTTCTATATATTTTTGTTTCTTGTTAACCACTGATTTTACAAACACCTTCTGACCGTGGTAAATCAGTTTCCACTAAATTCAAGATGACTGATGGAACACTAAATTGGGTAAAAGTCAGTTAGAGTTTGCACATCCATTTCTACAAAAAAAAGAGTAATTTACCCGTTAGGCACCTTTCTTTGTGCAATTGCTAGCCAGCAATTCAAAAAAATCAAAAATGCACATTTTTATTTTAAAACCATTTCCAATTTTGGCTCGACTTTGTCAGCGTGAAGACGTCTGCTCCGTTCAGTGGGAAGATTGGAAAAGAAAGTGGTCGGAAGTTCTATACTATAAAAGCTAGTTACACCAAATTTGGAATGTAGGTTCGTGTATAGCGGGAGCAGGTCAAGTTTGTTTCTGATCTCAGATATCTCCTCCCGTTCCCCCGCAATTCGATCAAAACGTTTTACAGCCACAGTTTTAAAGATATAGCTTTGGGATTTGGCATGTACAATACTTTAGTCACTTTTTATATACTGTCCAAATTTCAAGTCGATCGGATAATAAACTCGGAAGTTATTCAACGAACAAGATTCAGTACTGGAGCGAGGGGGGAAGAAGAAGCACAGCCACGACTTAAAATGCCTCGCGTACGCTGTGGCTCGCGTGTGTGCGGCATGTGTAAGTGAACGAACATATGATTGAAAGTCTTAGACCTGGGTACGGGGAGTTTTGTAGTCGGGTATACTCGACTATAGCATTCTTACTTGTTTAAAAATTCGACCGTTACAAGCGCCACTACAACTCCCCCTGACTTGCCGACAAATCGTCGGTATGCGTGCGAGACAGAGCATCGGGCACAATATTTTTTCTGCCTTCGCGATGTTGTATCTCGAATGAGTACGCCTGCAATTTGAGAGCCCATCGCGCTAGACGACTACTAAGGTCTGTCTGAGACATTGGCCACTTTAATGAGGCGTGATCGGTGATCACAGTAAAAGAATATCCTTCAACATAGGGTCTGAATTTTTTTATACTAAGTATCGCCGCAAAGCACTCTTTCCCAGTGACCGAATAATTTCTTTGACTCTTGTTCAATTTGCGGGACATATAGGCAATGGGGACTTCGTCATTCTCCTCATTTATTTGCATAAGTACTCCACCAACGCCTGTGTGACTAGCGTCACAGTGAATAAAGAAGGGCGCTTCAAAATTAGGTGTGTGCAACAGAGAGCTGCAAGTGTGTGACTTTTTGCCACCCTTCTCACATCCATTGAAATGTGTAACCCGGTGCCACTTGCCACCAGCTAAGCAAAGCAAAACACACACTTATCAAAAGTTTTGTGTGTGCTCGCTCATACAATGTCCCGTTTTTTTTTTTTTTTGCATGCACCCAAGCATATTGAGGCAACACGTGCCGGTCGCACTCTCACTCAAAAGAAATGAAGGGATAAGTGCAAGTGTTAAAAAGGCAATGCGCAATAAATAGAAGTAGGCAAACACACATATGTATGTACCACCCGGGTTTTCTGTACACACCATGGTGCCTGTGTGTGTCTAATTTTTGGCCGTTTTGTTTTTCACTTAATCGCACATTAGCATTCCAATTCAGTGCTTCTTTGATTTTGACATCGAAAGTTTTAGCAGCGGAAGCATTGCAAATATCACACCAGAAGTAATTAAAAATAAAATTGATCGAGTTATATATACCGTAGCTCCAAAACACAAAGGCAAAAGTGTAATTTGGACAATATTATACGACATTTTTCAAGAGGACCAAACTGCCCTACAAGGCAATACATGCAGAAAAGTGCTAAAATTTGTTTGCAACCAAACATCAAATTTATCACGTCACAAGTGCTGTCTGTCTGTACGCCAGCCAACGGAAGCAAAAAAAGTTTCTAATTTTGACAAAAAAGCAGTTACAGAGAAGTGCAGTGAGTGGGTTGTACAGGATTGTCGCCCGTTTTCCGCGGTGAACGGGACTGGATTTCGAAACCTTGTGAAATTTTTTGTCAAAATTGGTGCTACCTATGGAGCGAACATTGATATTGACGACCTACTGCCTGACGCAACGACATTGAGCCGAAATGCAAAAAAATATGCCGAAGAGAAGCGTACAATAATCTCTAACGAAGTAAAGGAAGCAGTGGATAATGGGGTGGTATCGGCAACCATTGATATGTGGACCGATCAATACGTCAACCGAAATTTTTTAGGTGTTGCTCTCCACTATTTAAAAAACTATAAGATGAAAGATATAATCTTAGGATTGAAGTCGATGGATTAATACGACTTGGGAGCAATTTGGCACAAAGCAGCATCTAAATCTAGCAGCCAACTTTTTTGACAAAAACAAAATTTTTCTTTTCCCAACTGTTGGCTCACTCAAACAACAATTATAAATCGCCCTTAGAGGAAATAGAAAGTTATTGTACTGAGAGAGTTGCTTTAAGCGAGGACTTCAAACCCATTGAGTGGTGGAAAACTAAACAAAATTGTTATCCTTTTTTATCGAAATTAGCATTGCAATTTCTTACAATACCATCGAGCAGTTCAGTAACTGAAAATGTAATTTCTTTAGCGCGCAATATAATAACAGAAAAAATAAATAGATTAGGGCCGAAAACGGTAGACAATTTGCTTTTTCTACACTCTTATTATAAAAATTCAAAATTACAATTTAATTAAATTAAATTCATTGAAGTAATATTAAATAATTTCACTATATTTTAGATATTATTTTACTATGTTTAATGCACTGAAGCAATAAAAAAACAAATAAGATCAA
>JBAMCL010000601.1:0-50097 GCA_037075165.1 Hirtodrosophila histrioides | reverse complement strand
TTGGGTCGGCTTTTTGCTCAGATTTGCTCTATCTCTTACCGTTTCGGAGATATTGACCATTTTGTCCGACACGAGAGATTTTGGGTCGGTTTTGCTCTAGCTCCTACAATTCATGAGCGATTTGAATGAATGTGGGCTTGTTTTTTAGGTATTATTATACTCTTTCTTTCTGCATTTATAGATTTGCACGGTGTGTGTAGCGTTTAGGAGATATCGTCCAAAAAATCCAAAGTTGACACTAGGGATTTTTTTCGGTTTTTTTGTCGGTTTTTGCTCTACCGGGCACAATTCTGAACCGATTCCATTGAAAGTTTTTTTTGTTTTTTAGGTATTTTTACTCCCTGTACCCATAAAGTGGGTAAAAAGGGGGTATTGGATTTGTGCAAAAGTATGTAACAGGCAGAAGGAGACATCTCCGACCCTATAAAGTATATATATTCTTGATCAGCATCTAAAGAGATTTCGATTTGGCCATGTCCGTCTGTCTTTTTTTCTGTCCGTCTGTCCGTCCGTCCGTCTGTCCGTCCGTATTTATGAACGCAAGGATCTCAGCAACCATAGGAGCTAGAGACACCAGATTTGGAATGTAGGTTCGTGTATAGCAGGCGCGGGTCAAGTTTATTTTGGATCCAAGATATTCCCCCAAATTTCCCCGCAATTCAATTAAAACGTTTTACAGTAACAATTTTCAAGATATAGCGTTGGGACTTGATATGTATAATACTTTAGTCACTCGTAATCTTCAGTCCAAATTTCAAGTTGATCGGATAATAAACACGGAAGTTATTCAACAAACAAGTTTCAGTTCTGCAGCCCGGGGGGAAAGTGGATCAGACAGATGAAAAGTCAATATCTCGATATGGCTGCAAAGCGCAGCTTCAAAGTGAATTTTACAGTGGATCCACCTTATAATTCCCAACTTGTTCTAGCTTAAAAATAATGAAACCGATGCTTGATCAGTGCATTTTTACTTAAAGTGGATCAGACAGATGAAAAGTGGATATCGCCATTCATGATATGACAGCAAAGCGCAGCTTCAAAGTGAATTTTGCAGCAGGTGCACCTTATAATTCCCAAATTGTTCTAGTTTACCAATAATGAAACGGGTGCTTGATCAGTGCATTTTAGTTAAAGTGGATACTTTTTTCGGGTATTAATTAATAACTCAAGAACATATAATATCAAGTGGAGTGGAAAAATGGGCGTGGCACCGCCTTTGTGTTTAATTTCACGATATTCAAATTTTTTGTTTTTCAAGCTATATGTGCCAAACTTACGGGTTTGAAGTGTTGTTGTGCTACTAAATTTGTGTTAAAATATTACCCAAATCGGAGAACTATATCATATAGAAATAATAGGAACTATCGGTCGAAAACAAATTTTGTATGGAAATAATTATCAACAAGGACATTCAACTCTGGTCACATTGCTGTAAGTATTTATTTGTTACTCTACTCTGTAAAAAAGTTTGTACAGAGTATTCCATAGTCGATCATACTCCACTCTTGGGTCCTGCCAGTTTGTTTCGCCTCATTTGTTTGGTCTGTCAACAAGGTGTCTTCAGGGAAACGTTTCGATTTGTGATTTTTATCGCGCTGTATTTGAAGTTAACGAAGATGCGATCGGAAATTTTAGACCCCCCCCCCCCCCCCCCCCCCCTTCCCCTCCCCCCCCCATTGAAAGTTTTTTTGTTTTTTAGGTATCTTTATACTCTTTCGAACTGCATTTACAGATTTGCTCTACCGTTTCGGAGATATTGACCATTTTGTCCGACACGAGAGATTTTGGGTCGGTTTTTTGCTCAGATTTGCTCTCCCCCCCCCCCTCCCCCCATCTCTTACCGTTTCGGAGATATTGACCATTTTGTCCGACACGAGAGATTTTGTTTTTTTTTTTTTTTTTTTTTGGTCGGTTTTTGCTCTAACTTCTACAATTCTGAACCGATTCCATTGAAAGTTTTTTGTTTTTAAGTATTTTTATACTTTTTCGAACTCATTTCGATTTGCTCTTCTTCCTTTCGGGTTTGCCTTTTTCCGCCGGGTTTTGGGGTCGGTTTGCTCTCTCCTCTTCCTTCCTTTTTTTTGTTTTTTAGGTATTTTTACTCCCTGTACCCATAAAGTGGGTAAAAAGGGGGTATTGGATTTGTGCAAAAGTATGTAACAGGCAGAAGGAGACATCTCCGACCTCTATAAACTATATATATTCTTGATCAGCATCAAAAGAGATTTCGATTTGGCCATGTCCGTCTGTCTGTCCGTCCGTCTGTCCGTCCGTCCGTCTGTCCGTCCGTATGTATGAACGCAAGGATCTCAGCAACCATAGGAGCTAGAGACACCAAATTTGGAATGAAGGTTCGTGTATAGCAGGCGCAGGTCAAGTTTATTTTGGATCCGAGATATTCCCCCCATTTCCCCGCAATTCAATTAAAACGTTTTACAGTAACAATTTTCAAGATATAGCGTTGGGACTTGGGATGTATAATACTTTAGTCACTCTTAATCTTCTGTCCAAATTTCAAGTTGATCGGATAATAAACACGGAAGTTATTCAACAAACAAGTTTCAGTACTGCAGCCCGGGGGGAAAAAAACAACAAACATCAAAGTGAATTTTACAGTGATCACTTATAATCCCAACTTTTCTACTTAAAAATAATAAACATCTTATCATCATTTTATTAAGTGGATCAGACAGATGAGAAGTGAATATCGCCATTCGCGATATGGCTGCAAAGCGCAGCTTCAAAGTGAATTTTGCAGCAGGTGCACCTTATAATTCCCAAATTGTTCTAGTTTACCAATAATGAAACGGGTGCTTGATCAGTGCATTTTAGTTAAAGTGGATACTTTTTTCGGGTATTAATTAATAACTCAAGAACATATAATATCAAGTGGCGTGGAAAAATGGGCGTGGCACCGCCTTTGTGTTTAATTTCACGATATTCAAATTTTTTGTTTTTCAAGCTATATGTGCCAAACTTACGGGTTTGAAGTGTTGTTGTGCTACTAAATTTGTGTTAAAATATTACCCAAATCGGACAACTATATCATATAGAAATAATAGGAACTATCGGTCGAAAACAAATTTTGTATGGAAATAATTATCAACAAGGACATTCAACTCTGGTCACATTGCTGTAAGTATTTATTTGTTACTCTAAAATATAATTCGCGAAGTTTGTACAGAGTATGCCATAGTCGATCATACTCCACTCCTTGGGTCCTGCCAGTTTGTTTCGCCTCATTTGTTTGGTCTGTCAACAAGGTGTCTTCAGGGAAACGTTTCGATTTGTGATTTTTATCGCGCTGTATTTGAAGTTAACGAAGATGCGATCGGAAATTTTTGACATTGAAAGTTTTTTTGTTTTTTAGGTATTTTTATACTCTTTCGAACTGCATTTACAGATTTGCTCGATCTCTTACCGTTTCGGAGATATTGACCAATATGTCCGACACGAGAGATTTTGGGTCGGTTTTTTGCTCAGATTTGCTCTATCTCTTACCGTTTCGGAGATATTGACCATTTTGTCCGACACGAGAGATTTTTTTTTTTTTTTGGTCGGCTTTTGCTCTAACTTCTACAATTCTTAACCGATTCCATTGAAAGTTTTTTTGTTTTTTAGGTATTTTTATACTCTTTCGAACTGCATTTACAGATTTGCTCGATCTCTTACCGTTTCGGAGATATTGACCAATATGTCCGACACGAGAAATTTTGGGTCGGTTTTTTGCTCAGATTTGCTACAATCTCTTAACCGATTCCATTGAAAGTTTTACCATTTTGTTTTTTAGGTATTTTTACTCCCTGTACCCATAAAATGGGTAAAAAGGGGGTATTGGATTTGTGCAAAAGTATGTAACAGGCAGAAGGAGACATCTCCGACCCTATAAACTATATATATTCTTGATCAGCATCAAAAGAGATTTCGATTTGGCCATGTCCGTCTGTCTGTCCGTCTGTCCGTCCGTCCGTCTGTCCGTCCGTATGTATGAACGCAAGGATCTCAGCAACCATAGGAGCTAGAGACACCAAATTTGGAATGTAGGTTCGTGTATAGCAGGCGCAGGTCAAGTTTATTTTGGATCCGAGATATTCCCCCCCATTTCCCCGCTATTAAATTAAAACGTTTTACAGTAACAATTTTCAAGATATAGCGTTGGGACTTGGGATGTATAATACTTTAGTCACTCTTAATCTTCTGTCCAAATTTCAAGTTGATCGGATAATAAACACGGAAGTTATTCAACAAACAAGTTTCAGTACTGCAGCCCGGGGGGAAAGTGGATCAGACAGATGAGAAGTCAATATCTCGATATGGCTGCAAAGCGCAGCTTCAAAGTGAATTTTACAGTGGATGCACCTTATAATTCCCAACTTGTTCTAGCTTAAAAATAATGAAACCGATACTTGATCAGTGCATTTTATTTAAAGTGGATCAGACAGATGAGAAGTGAATATCGCCATTCGCGATATGGCTGCAAAGCGCAGCTTCAAAGTGAATTTTACAGCAGGTGCACCTTATAATTCCCAAATTGTTCTAGTTTACCAATAATGAAACGGGTGCTTGATCAGTGCATTTTAGTTAAAGTGGATACTTTTTTCGGGTATTAATTAATAACTCAAGAACATATAATATCAAGTGGCGTGGAAAAATGGGCGTGGCACCGCCTTTGTGTTTAATTTCACGATATTCAAATTTTTTGTTTTTCAAGCTATATGTGCCAAACTTACGGGTTTGAAGTGTTGTTGTGCTACTAAATTTGTGTTAAAATATTACCCAAATCGGACAACTATATCATATAGAAATAATAGGAACTATCGGTCGAAAACAAATTTTGTATGGAAATAATTATCTACAAGGACATTCAACTCTGGTCACATTGCTGTAAGTATTTATTTGTTACTCTAAAATATAATTCGCGAAGTTTGTACAGAGTATGCCATAGTCGATCATACTCCACTCCTTGGGTCCTGCCAGTTTGTTTCGCCTTATTTGTTTGGTCTGTCAACAAGGTGTCTTCAGGGAAACGTTTCGATTTGTGATTTTTATATCGCTGTATTTGAAGTTAACGAAGATGCGATCGGAAATTTTTGACATTGAAAGTTTTTTTGTTTTTTAGGTAACTTTATACTCTTTCGAACTGCATTTACAGATTTGCTCTCTACCGTTTCGGAGATATTGACCATTTTGTCCGACACGAGAGATTTTGGGTCGGTTTTTTGCTCAGATTTGCTCTATCTCTTACCGTTTCGGAGATATTGACCATTTTGTCCGACACGAGAGATTTTTTTTTTTTTTTTTGGTCGGCTTTTGCTCTAACTTTTACAATTCTTAACCGATTCCATTGAAAGTTTTTTTGTTTTTTAGGTATTTTTATACTCTTTCGAACTGCATTTACAGATTTGCTCGATCTCTTACCGTTTCGGAGATATTGACCAATATGTCCGACACGAGAGATTTTGGGTCGGTTTTTTGCTCAGATTTGCTCTATCTCTTACCGTTTCGGAGATATTGACCATTTTGTCCGACACGAGAGATTTTTTTTTTTTTTTTTTGGTCGGCTTTTGCTCTAACTTTTACAATTCTTAACCGATTCCATTGAAAGTTTTTTTGTTTTTTAGGTATTTTTATACTCTTTCGAACTGCATTTACAGATTTGCTCGATCTCTTACCGTTTCGGAGATATTGACCAATATGTCCGACACGAGAGATTTTGGGTCGGTTTTTTGCTCAGATTTGCTCTATCTCTTACCGTTTCGGAGATATTGACCATTTTGTCCGACACGAGATATTTTTTTTTTTTTTTTGGTCGGCTTTTGCTCTAACTTTTACAATTCTTAACCGATTCCATTGAAAGTTTTTTTTGTTTTTTAGGTATTTTTATACTCTTTCGAACTGCATTTACAGATTTGCTCGATCTCTTACCGTTTCGGAGATATTGACCAATATGTCCGACACGAGAGATTTTGGGTCGGTTTTTTGCTCAGATTTGCTCTATCTCTTACCGTTTCGGAGATATTGACCATTTTGTCCGACACGAGAGATTTTTTTTTTTTAGGTCGGCTTTTGCTCTAACTTTTACAATTCTTAACCGATTCCATTGAAAGTTTTTTTGTTTTTTAGGTATTTTTATACTCTTTCGAACTGCATTTACAGATTTGCTCTATCTCTTACCGTTTCGGAGATATTGACCATTTTGTCCGACACGAGAGATTTTGGGTCGGTTTTTTGCTCTAACTTCTACAATTCTTAACCGATTCCATTGAAAGTTTTTTTGTTTTTTAGGTATTTTTACTCCCTGTACCCATAAAGTGGGTAAAAAGGGGGTATTGGATTTGTGCAAAAGTATGTAACAGGCAGAAGGAGACATCTCCGACCCTATAAACTATATATATTCTTGATCAGCATCAAAAGAGATTTCGATTTGGCCATGTCCGTCTGTCTGTCCGTCTGTCCGTCCGTCCGTCTGTCCGTCCGTATGTATGAACGCAAGGATCTCAGCAACCATAGGAGCTAGAGACACCAAATTTGGAATGAAGGTTCGTGTATAGCAGGCGCAGGTCAAGTTTATTTTGGATCCGAGATATTCCCCCCCATTTCCCCGCAATTAAATTAAAACGTTTTACAGTAACAATTTTCAAGATATAGCGTTGGGACTTGGGATGTATAATACTTTAGTCACTCTTAATCTTCTGTCCAAATTTCAAGTTGATCGGATAATAAACACGGAAGTTATTCAACAAACAAGTTTCAGTACTGCAGCCCGGGGGAAAGTGGATCAGACAGATGAGAAGTCAATATCTCGATATGGCTGCAAAGCGCAGCTTCAAAGTGAATTTTACAGTGGATGCACCTTATAATTCCCAACTTGTTCTAGCTTAAAAATAATGAAACCGATGCTTGATCAGTGCATTTTATTTAAAGTGGATCAGACAGATGAGAAGTGAATATCGCCATTCGCGATATGGCTGCAAAGCGCAGCTTCAAAGTGAATTTTACAGCAGGTGCACCTTATAATTCCCAAATTGTTCTAGTTTACCAATAATGAAACGGGTGCTTGATCAGTGCATTTTAGTTAAAGTGGATACTTTTTTCGGGTATTAATTAATAACTCAAGAACATATAATATCAAGTGGCGTGGAAAAATGGGCGTGGCACCGCCTTTGTGTTTAATTTCACGATATTCAAATTTTTTGTTTTTCAAGCTATATGTGCCAAACTTACGGGTTTGAAGTGTTGTTGTGCTACTAAATTTGTGTTAAAATATTACCCAAATCGGACAACTATATCATATAGAAATAATAGGAACTATCGGTCGAAAACAAATTTTGTATGGAAATAATTATCAACAAGGACATTCAACTCTGGTCACATTGCTGTAAGTATTTATTTGTTACTCTACTCTATAAAAGCGAAGTTTGTACAGAGTATTCCATAGTCGATCATACTCCACTCTTGGGTCCTGCCAGTTTGTTTCGCCTCATTTGTTTGGTCTGTCAACAAGGTGTCTTCAGGGAAACGTTTCGATTTGTGATTTTTATCGCGCTGTATTTGAAGTTAACGAAGATGCGATCGGAAATTTTAGACATTGAAAGTTTTTTTGTTTTTTAGGTAACTTTATACTCTTTCGAACTGCATTTACAGATTTGCTCTATCTCTTACCGTTTCGGAGTGATTGACAATTTTGTCCGACACGAGAGATTTTGGGTCGGTTTTTGCTCAGATTTGCTCTATCTCTTACCGTTTCGGAGATATTGACCATTTTGTCCGACACGAGAGATTTTGGGTCGGCTTTTTGCTCAGATTTGCTCTATTTCTTACCGTTTCGGAGATATTGACCATTTTGTCCGACACGAGAGATTTTGGGTCGGCTTTTTGCTCAGATTTGCTCTATTTCTTACCGTTTCGGAGATATTGACCATTTTGTCCGACACGAGAGATTTTGGGTCGGTTTTGCTCTAGCTTCTACAATTCTTAACCGATTCCATTAAAAGTTTTTTTGTTTTTTAGGTATTTTTATACTCTTTCGAACTGCATTTACAGATTTGCTCTATCTCTTACCGTTTCGGAGATATTGACCATTTTGTCCGACACGAGAGATTTTGGGTCGGCTTTTTGCTCAGATTTGCTCTATTTCTTACCGTTTCGGAGATATTGACCATTTTGTCCGACACGAGAGATTTTTGTTTTTTGGTCGGCTTTTGCTCTAACTTCTACAATTCTTAACCGATTCCATTAAAAGTTTTTTTGTTTTTTAGGTATTTTTATACTCTTTCGAACTGCATTTACAGATTTGCTCTATCTCTTACCGTTTCGGAGTGATTGACAATTTTGTCCGACACGAGAGATTTTGGGTCGGTTTTTGCTCAGATTTGCTCTATCTCTTACCGTTTCGGAGATATTGACCATTTTGTCCGACACGAGAGATTTTGTTTTTTGGTCGGTTTTTGCTCTAACTTCTACAATTCTTAACCGATTCCATTGAAAGTTTTTTTGTTTTTTAGGTATTTTTATACTTTTTCGAACTGCATTTACAGATTTGCTCTATCTCTTACCATTTCGGAGATATTGACCATTTTGTCCGACACGAGAGATTTTGGGTCGGCTTTTTGCTCAGATTTGCTCTATTTCTTACCGTTTCGGAGATATTGACCATTTTGTCCGACACGAGAGATTTTGGGTCGGTTTTGCTCTAGCTTCTACAATTCTTAACCGATTCCATTAAAAGTTTTTTTGTTTTTTAGGTATTTTTATACTCTTTCGAACTGCATTTACAGATTTGCTCTATCTCTTACCGTTTCGGAGATATTGACCATTTTGTCCGACACGAGAGATTTTGGGTCGGTTTTTGCTCTAACTTCTACAATTCTGAACCGATTCCATTGAAAGTTTTTTTGTTTTTTAGGTATTTTTACTCCCTGTACCCATAAAGTGGGTAAAAAGGGGGTATTGGATTTGTGCAAAAGTATGTAACAGGCAGAAGGAGACATCTCCGACCTTATAAACTATATATATTCTTGATCAGCATCAAAAGAGATTTCGATTTGGCCATGTCCGTCTGTCCGTCTGTCTGTCCGTCTGTCCGTCCGTCCGTCTGTCCGTCCGTATGTATGAACGCAAGGATCTCAGCAACCATAGGAGCTAGAGACACCAAATTTGGAATGAAGGTTCGTGTATAGCAGGCGCAGGTCAAGTTTATTTTGGATCCGAGATATTCCCCCCCATTTCCCCGCAATTCAATTAAAACGTTTTACAGTAACAATTTTCAAGATATAGCGTTGGGACTTGGGATGTATAATACTTTAGTCACTCTTAATCTTCTGTCCAAATTTCAAGTTGATCGGATAATAAACACGGAAGTTTTTCAACAAACAAGTTTCAGTACTGCAGCCCGGGGGAAAGTGGATCAGACAGATGAGAAGTCAATATCTCGATATGGCTGCAAAGCGCAGCTTCAAAGTGAATTTTACAGTGGATGCACCTTATAATTCCCAACTTGTTCTAGCTTAAAAATAATGAAACCGATGCTTGATCAGTGCATTTTATTTAAAGTGGATCAGACAGATGAGAAGTGAATATCGCCATTCGCGATATGGCTGCAAAGCGCAGCTTCAAAGTGAATTTTGCAGCAGGTGCACCTTATAATTCCCAAATTGTTCTAGTTTACCAATAATGAAACGGGTGCTTGATCAGTGCATTTTAGTTAAAGTGGATACTTTTTTCGGGTATTAATTAATAACTCAAGAACATATAATATCAAGTGGCGTGGAAAAATGGGCGTGGCACCGCCTTTGTGTTTAATTTCACGATATTCAAATTTTTTGTTTTTCAAGCTATATGTGCCAAACTTACGGGTTTGAAGTGTTGTTGTGCTAATAAATTTGTGTTAAAATATTACCCAAATCGGACAACTATATCATATAGAAATAATAGGAACTATCGGTCGAAAACAAATTTTGTATGGAAATAATTATCAACAAGGACATTCAACTCTGGTCACATTGCTGTAAGTATTTATTTGTTACTCTACTCTGTAAAAAAGTTTGTACAGAGTATTCCATAGTCGATCATACTCCACTCTTGGGTCCTGCCAGTTTGTTTCGCCTCATTTGTTTGGTCTGTCAACAAGGTGTCTTCAGGGAAACGTTTCGATTTGTGATTTTTATCGCGCTGTATTTGAAGTTAACGAAGATGCGATCGGAAATTTTAGACATTGAAAGTTTTTTTTGTTTTTTAGGTAACTTTATACTCTTTCGAACTGCATTTACAGATTTGCTCTACCGTTTCGAAGATATTGACCATTTTGACCGACACGAGAGATTTTGGGTCGGTTTTTTGCTCAGATTTGCTCTATCTCTTACCGTTTCGGAGATATTGACAATTTTGTCCGACACGAGATATTTTGGGTCGGTTTTTGCTCTAACTTCTACAATTCATAACCGATTCCATTGAAAGTTTTTTTGTTTTTTAGGTATTTTTGCTCCCTGTACCCATAAAGTGGGTAAAAAGGGGGTATTGGATTTGTGCAAAAGTATCTAACAGTCAGAAGAGAAATCTTCGACACTATAAACTATATATATTCTTGATTTTTGGCCATGTCCGTCTGTCTGTCCGTCCGTCCGTCTGTCCGTCCGTCTGTCCGTCCGTATGTATGAACGCAAGGATCTTAGCAACCATAGGAGCTTGAGACACCAAATTTGGAATGAAGGATCGTGTATAGCAGGCGCAGGTCAAGTTTATTTTGGATCTGAGATATTCCCCCCCATTTCCCCGCTATTCAATTAAAACGTTTTACAGTAACAATTTTCAAGATATAGCGTTGGGACTTGGGATGTATAATACTTTAGTCACTCTTAATCTTCTGTCCAAATTTCAAGTTGATCGGATAATAAACACGGAAGTTATTCAACAAACAAGTTTCAGTACTGCAGCCCGGGGGGAAAGTGGATCAGACAGATGAGAAGTGAATATCGCCATTCGCGATATGGCTGCAAAGCGCAGCTTCAAAGTGAATTTTGCAGCAGGTGCACCTTATAATTCCCAAATTGTTCTAGTTTACCAATAATGAAACGGGTGCTTGATCAGTGCATTTTAGTTAAAGTGGATACTTTTTTCGGGTATTAATTAATAACTCAAGAACATATAATATCAAGTGGCGTGGAAAAATGGGCGTGGCACCGCCTTTGTGTTTAATTTTACGATATTCAAATTTTTTGTTTTTCAAGCTATATGTGCCAAACTTACGGGTTTGAAGTGTTGTTGTGCTACTAAATATGTGTTAAAATATTACCCAAATCGGACAACTATATCATATAGAAATATTAGGAACTATCGGTCGAAAACAAATTTTGTATGGAAATAATTATCAACAAGGACATTCAACTCTGGTCACATTGCTGTAAGTATTTATTTGTTACTCTAAAATATAATTCGCGAAGTTTGTACAGAGTATGCCATAGTCGATCATACTCCACTCCTTGGGTCCTGCCAGTTTGTTTCGCCTCATTTGTTTGGTCTGTCAACAAGGTGTCTTCAGGGAAACGTTTCGATTTGTGATTTTTATCGCGCTGTATTTGAAGTTAACGAAGATGCGATCGGAAATTTTTGACATTGAAAGTTTTTTTGTTTTTTAGGTAACTTTATACTCTTTCGAACTGCATTTACAGATTTGCTCTACCGATTCGGAGATATTGACCATTTTGTCCGACACGAGAGATTTTGGGTCGGTTTTTGCTCAGATTTGCTCTATCTCTTACCGTTTCGGAGATATTGACCATTTTGTCCGACACGAGAGATTTTGGGTCGGTTTTGCTCTAGCTTCTACAATTCTTAACCGATTCCATTGAAAGTTTTTTTGTTTTTTTAGGTATTTTTATACTCTTTCGAACTGCATTTACAGATTTGCTCTATCTCTTACCGTTTCGGAGATATTGACCATTTTGTCCGACACGAGAGATTTTGGGTCGGTTTTTGCTCTAACTTCTACAATTCTGAACCGATTCCATTGAAAGTTTTTTTGTTTTTTAGGTATTTTTACTCCCTGTACCCATAAAGTGGGTAAAAAGGGGGTATTGGATTTGTGCAAAAGTATGTAACAGGCAGAAGGAGACATCTCCGACCCTATAAACTATATATATTCTTGATCAGCATCAAAAGATATTTCGATTTGGCCATGTCCGTCAGTCTGTCCGTCCGTCCGTCTGTCCGTCCGTATGTATGAACGCAAGGATCTCAGCAACCATAGGAGCTAGAGACACCAAATTTGGAATGAAGGTTCGTGTATAGCAGGCGCAGGTCAAGTTTATTTTGGATCCGAGATATTCCCCCCCATTTCCCCGCAATTCAATTAAAACGTTTTACAGTAACAATTTTCAAGATATAGCGTTGGGACTTGGGATGTATAATACTTTAGTCACTCTTAATCTTCAGTCCAAATTTCAAGTTGATCGGATAATAAACACGGAAGTTATTCAACAAACAAGTTTCAGTACTGCAGCCCGGGGGGAAAGTGGATCAGACAGATGAGAAGTCAATATCTCGATATGGCTGCAAAGCGCAGCTTCAAAGTGAATTTTACAGTGGATGCACCTTATAATTCCCAACTTGTTCTAGCTTAAAAATAATGAAACCGATGCTTGATCAGTGCATTTTATTTAAAGTGGATCAGACAGATGAGAAGTGAATATCGCCATTCGCGATATGGCTGCAAAGCGCAGCTTCAAAGTGAATTTTGCAGCAGGTGCACCTTATAATTCCCAAATTGTTCTAGTTTACCAATAATGAAACGGGTGCTTGATCAGTGCATTTTAGTTAAAGTGGATACTTTTTTCGGGTATTAATTAATAACTCAAGAACATATAATATCAAGTGGCGTGGAAAAATGGGCGTGGCACCGCCTTTGTGTTTAATTTCACGATATTCAAATTTTTTGTTTTTCAAGCTATATGTGCCAAACTTACGGGTTTGAAGTGTTGTTGTGCTACTAAATTTGTGTTAAAATATTACCCAAATCGGACAACTATATCATATAGAAATAATAGGAACTATCGGTCGAAAACAAATTTTGTATGGAAATAATTATCAACAAGGACATTCAACTCTGGTCACATTGCTGTAAGTATTTATTTGTTACTCTAAAATATAATTCGCGAAGTTTGTACAGAGTATGCCATAGTCGATCATACTCCACTCCTTGGGTCCTGCCAGTTTGTTTCGCCTCATTTGTTTGGTCTGTCAACAAGGTGTCTTCAGGGAAACGTTTCGATTTGTGATTTTTATCGCGCTGTATTTGAAGTTAACGAAGATGCGATCGGAAATTTTTGACATTGAAAGTTTTTTTGTTTTTTAGGTAACTTTATACTCTTTCGAACTGCATTTACAGATTTGCTCTACCGATTCGGAGATATTGACCATTTTGTCCGACACGAGAGATTTTGGGTCGGTTTTTTGCTCAGATTTGCTCTATCTCTTACCGTTTCGGAGATATTGACCATTTTGTCCGACACGAGAGATTTTGGGTCGGTTTTTCTCTTTCATTCTTCGTTGATATTTAATTCTCGTCTCTCTTCCTTTTTTTTTTTGTCGGCTTTTGCTCTAACTTTTACAATTCTTAACCGATTCCATTGAAAGTTTTTTTGTTTTATAGGTATTTTTATACTCTTTCGAACTGCATTTACGAGATATTGACCAATATGTCCGACACGAGAGATTTTGGGTCGGTTTTTTGCTCAGATTTGCTCTATCTCTTACCGTTTCGGAGATATTGACCATTTTGTCCGACACGAGAGATTTTTTTTTTTTTTGGTCGGCTTTTGCTCTAACTTTTACAATTCTTAACCGATTCCATTGAAAGTTTTTTTGTTTTTTAGGTATTTTTATACTCTTTCGAACTGCATTTACAGATTTGCTCGATCTCTTACCGTTTCGGAGATATTGACCAATATGTCCGACACGAGAAATTTTGGGTCGGTTTTTTGCTCAGATTTGCTCTATCTCTTACCGTTTCGGAGATATTGACCATTTTGTCCGACACGAGATTTTTTTTTTTTTTTTGGTCGGCTTTTGCTCTAACTTTTACAATTCTTAACCGATTCCATTGAAAGTTTTTTTGTTTTTTAGGTATTTTTATACTCTTTCGAACTGCATTTACAGATTTGCTCGATCTCTTACCGTTTCGGAGATATTGACCAATATGTCCGACACGAGAGATTTTGGGTCGGTTTTTTGCTCAGATTTGCTCTATCTCTTACCGTTTCGGAGATATTGACCATTTTGTCCGACACGAGAGATTTTTTTTGTTGGTCGGTTTTGCTCTAACTTCTACAATTCTTAACCGATTCCATTGAAAGTTTTTTTGTTTTTTAGGTATTTTTATACTCTTTCGAACTGCATTTACAGATTTGCTCGATCTCTTGCCGTTTCGGAGATATTGACCATTTTGTCCGACACGAGAGATTTTGGGTCGGTTTTTGCTCTAACTTCTACAATTCTTAACCGATTCCATTGAAAGTTTTTTTGTTTTTTAGGTATTTTTACTCCCTGTACCCATAAAGTGGGTAAAAAGGGGGTATTGGATTTGTGCAAAAGTATGTAACAGACAGAAGGAGACATCTCCGACCCTATAAACTATATATATTCTTGATCAGCATCAAAAGAGATTTCGATTTGGCCATGTCCGTCTGTCTCTGTCCGTCTGTCCGTCCGTCCGTCTGTCCGTCCGTATGTATGAACGCAAGGATCTCAGCAACCATAGGAGCTAGAGACACCAAATTTGGAATGAAGGTTCGTGTATAGCAGGCGCAGGTCAAGTTTATTTTGGATCCGAGATATTCCCCCCCATTTCCCCGCAATTCAATTAAAACGTTTTACAGTAACAATTTTCAAGATATAGCGTTGGGACTTGGGATGTATAATACTTTAGTCACTCTTAATCTTCTGTCCAAATTTCAAGTTGATCGGATAATAAACACGGAAGTTATTCAACAAACAAGTTTCAGTACTGCAGCCCGGGGGGAAAGTGGATCAGACAGATGAGAAGTCAATATCTCGATATGGCTGCAAAGCGCAGCTTCAAAGTGAATTTTACAGTGGATGCACCTTATAATTCCCAACTTGTTCTAGCTTAAAAATAATGAAACCGATGCTTGATCAGTGCATTTTATTTAAAGTGGATCAGACAGATGAGAAGTGAATATCGCCATTCGCGATATGGCTGCAAAGCGCAGCTTCAAAGTGAATTTTACAGCAGGTGCACCTTATAATTCCCAAATTGTTCTAGTTTACCAATAATGAAACGGGTGCTTGATCAGTGCATTTTAGTTAAAGTGGATACTTTTTTCGGGTATTAATTAATAACTCAAGAACATATAATATCAAGTGGCGTGGAAAAATGGGCGTGGCACCGCCTTTGTGTTTAATTTCACGATATTCAAATTTTTTGTTTTTCAAGCTATATGTGCCAAACTTACGGGTTTGAAGTGTTGTTGTGCTACTAAATTTGTGTTAAAATATTACCCAAATCGGACAACTATATCATATAGAAATAATAGGAACTATCGGTCGAAAACAAATTTTGTATGGAAATAATTATCAACAAGGACATTCAACTCTGGTCACATTGCTGTAAGTATTTATTTGTTACTCTAAAATATAATTCGCGAAGTTTGTACAGAGTATGCCATAGTCGATCATACTCCACTCCTTGGGTCCTGCCAGTTTGTTTCGCCTCATTTGTTTGGTCTGTCAACAAGGTGTCTTCAGGGAAACGTTTCGATTTGTGATTTTTATCGCGCTGTATTTGAAGTTAACGAAGATGCGATCGGAAATTTTTGACATTGAAAGTTTTTTTGTTTTTTAGGTAACTTTATACTCTTTCGAACTGCATTTACAGATTTGCTCTACCGTTTCGGAGATATTGACCATTTTGTCCGACACGAGAGATTTTGGGTCGGTTTTTGCTCAGATTTGCTCTATCTCTTACCGTTTCGGAGATATTGACCATTTTGTCCGACACGAGAGATTTTGGTCGGCTTTTCTCAGATTTGCTCGATCTCTTACCGTTTCGGAGATATTGACCAATATGTCCGACACGAGAAATTTTGGGTCGGTTTTTGCTCAGATTTGCTCTATCTCTTACCGTTTCGGAGATATTGACCATTTTGTCCGACACGAGAGATTTTTTTTTTTTTTGGTCGGCTTTTGCTCTAACTTTTACAATTCTTAACCGATTCCATTGAAAGTTTTTTTGTTTTTTAGGTATTTTTATACTCTTTCGAACTGCATTTACAGATTTGCTCGATCTCTTACCGTTTCGGAGATATTGACCAATATGTCCGACACGAGAGATTTTGGGTCGGTTTTTGCTCAGATTTGCTCTATCTCTTACCGTTTCGGAGATATTGACCATTTTGTCCGACACGAGAGATTTTGTTTTTTTTGGTCGGTTTTGCTCTAGCTTCTACAATTCTTAACCGATTCCATTGAAAGTTTTTTTGTTTTTTAGGTATTTTTATACTCTTTCGAACTGCATTTACAGATTTGCTCTATCTCTTACCGTTTCGGAGATATTGACCATTTTGTCCGACACGAGCTATTTTGGGTCGGTTTTTGCTCTAACTTCTACAATTCTTAACCGATTCCATCGAAAGTTTTTTTGTTTTTTAGGTATTTTTACTCCCTGTACCCATAAAGTGGGTAAAAAGGGGGTATTGGATTTGTGCAAAAGTATGTAACAGGCAGAAGGAGACATCTCCGACCCTATAAACTATATATATTCTTGATCAGCATCAAAAGAGATTTCGATTTGGCCATGTCCGTCTGTCCGTCTGTCTGTCCGTCTGTCCGTCCGTCCGTCTGTCCGTCCGTATGTATGAACGCAAGGATCTCAGCAACCATAGGAGCTAGAGACACCAAATTTGGAATGAAGGTTCGTGTATAGCAGGCGCAGGTCAAGTTTATTTTGGATCCGAGATATTCCCCCCCATTTCCCCGCAATTCAATTAAAACGTTTTACAGTAACAATTTTCAAGATATAGCGTTGGGACTTGGGATGTATAATACTTTAGTCACTCTTAATCTTCTGTCCAAATTTCAAGTTGATCGGATAATAAACACGGAAGTTATTCAACAAACAAGTTTCAGTACTGCAGCCCGGGGGGAAAGTGGATCAGACAGATGAGAAGTCAATATCTCGATATGGCTGCAAAGCGCAGCTTCAAAGTGAATTTTACAGTGGATGCACCTTATAATTCCCAACTTGTTCTAGCTTAAAAATAATGAAACCGATGCTTGATCAGTGCATTTTATTTAAAGTGGATCAGACAGATGAGAAGTGAATATCGCCATTCGCGATATGGCTGCAAAGCGCAGCTTCAAAGTGAATTTTGCAGCAGGTGCACCTTATAATTCCCAAATTGTTCTAGTTTACCAATAATGAAACGGGTGCTTGATCAGTGCATTTTAGTTAAAGTGGATACTTTTTTCGGGTATTAATTAATAACTCAAGAACATATAATATCAAGTGGCGTGGAAAAATGGGCGTGGCACCGCCTTTGTGTTTAATTTCACGATATTCAAATTTTTTGTTTTTCAAGCTATATGTGCCAAACTTACGGGTTTGAAGTGTTGTTGTGCTAATAAATTTGTGTTAAAATATTACCCAAATCGGAGAACTATATCATATAGAAATAATAGGAACTATCGGTCGAAAACAAATTTTGTATGGAAATAATTATCAACAAGGACATTCAACTCTGGTCACATTGCTGTAAGTATTTATTTGTTACTCTACTCTGTAAAAAAGTTTGTACAGAGTATTCCATAGTCGATCATACTCCACTCTTGGGTCCTGCCAGTTTGTTTCGCCTCATTTGTTTGGTCTGTCAACAAGGTGTCTTCAGGGAAACGTTTCGATTTGTGATTTTTATCGCGCTGTATTTGAAGTTAACGAAGATGCGATCGGAAATTTTAGACATTGAAAGTTTTTTTGTTTTTTAGGTAACTTTATACTCTTTCGAACTGCATTTACAGATTTGCTCTACCGTTTCGAAGATATTGACCATTTTGACCGACACGAGAGATTTTGGGTCGGTTTTTTGCTCAGATTTGCTCTATCTCTTACCGTTTCGGAGATATTGACCATTTTGTCCGACACGAGATATTTTGGGTCGGTTTTTGCTCTAACTTCTACAATTCATAACCGATTCCATTGAAAGTTTTTTTGTTTTTTAGGTATTTTTACTCCCTGTACCCATAAAGTGGGTAAAAAGGGGGTATTGGATTTGTGCAAAAGTATGTAACAGTCAGAAGAGAAATCTTCGACACTATAAACTATGTATATTCTTGATTTTTGGCCATGTCCGTCTGTCTGTCCGTCCGTCCGTCTGTCCGTCCGTATGTATGAACGCAAGGATCTCAGCAACCATAGGAGCTTGAGACACCAAATTTGGAATGAAGGATCGTGTATAGCAGGCGCAGGTCAAGTTTATTTTGGATCTGAGATATTCCCCCCCATTTCCCCGCTATTCAATTAAAACGTTTTACAGTAACAATTTTCAAGATATAGCGTTGGGACTTGGGATGTATAATACTTTAGTCACTCTTAATCTTCTGTCCAAATTTCAAGTTGATCGGATAATAAACACGGAAGTTATTCAACAAACAAGTTTCAGTACTGCAGCCCGGGGGGAAAGTGGATCAGACAGATGAGAAGTGAATATCGCCATTCGCGATATGGCTGCAAAGCGCAGCTTCAAAGTGAATTTTGCAGCAGGTGCACCTTATAATTCCCAAATTGTTCTAGTTTACCAATAATGAAACGGGTGCTTGATCAGTGCATTTTAGTTAAAGTGGATACTTTTTTCGGGTATTAATTAATAACTCAAGAACATATAATATCAAGTGGCGTGGAAAAATGGGCGTGGCACCGCCTTTGTGTTTAATTTCACGATATTCAAATTTTTTGTTTTTCAAGCTATATGTGCCAAACTTACGGGTTTGAAGTGTTGTTGTGCTACTAAATATGTGTTAAAATATTACCCAAATCGGACAACTATATCATATAGAAATATTAGGAACTATCGGTCGAAAACAAATTTTGTATGGAAATAATTATCAACAAGGACATTCAACTCTGGTCACATTGCTGTAAGTATTTATTTGTTACTCTAAAATATAATTCGCGAAGTTTGTACAGAGTATGCCATAGTCGATCATACTCCACTCCTTGGGTCCTGCCAGTTTGTTTCGCCTCATTTGTTTGGTCTGTCAACAAGGTGTCTTCAGGGAAACGTTTCGATTTGTGATTTTTATCGCGCTGTATTTGAAGTTAACGAAGATGCGATCGGAAATTTTTGACATTGAAAGTTTTTTTGTTTTTTAGGTAACTTTATACTCTTTCGAACTGCATTTACAGATTTGCTCTACCGATTCGGAGATATTGACCATTTTGTCCGACACGAGAGATTTTGGGTCGGTTTTTTGCTCAGATTTGCTCTATCTCTTACCGTTTCGGAGATATTGACCATTTTGTCCGACACGAGAGATTTTGTTTTTTTTTGGTCGGTTTTGCTCTAGCTTCTACAATTCTTAACCGATTCCATTGAAAGTTTTTTTGTTTTTTAGGTATTTTTATACTCTTTCGAACTGCATTTACAGATTTGCTCTATCTCTTACCGTTTCGGAGATATTGACCATTTTGTCCGACACGAGAGATTTTGGGTCGGTTTTGCTCTAGCTTCTACAATTCTTAACCGATTCCATTGAAAGTTTTTTTGTTTTTTAGGTATTTTTACTCCCTGTACCCATAAAGTGGGTAAAAAGGGGGTATTGGATTTGTGCAAAAGTATGTAACAGGCAGAAGGAGACATCTCCGACCCTATAAACTATATATATTCTTGATCAGCATCAAAAGATATTTCGATTTGGCCATGTCCGTCAGTCTGTCCGTCCGTCCGTCTGTCCGTCCGTATGTATGAACGCAAGGATCTCAGCAACCATAGGAGCTAGAGACACCAAATTTGGAATGAAGGTTCGTGTATAGCAGGCGCAGGTCAAGTTTATTTTGGATCCGAGATATTCCCCCCCATTTCCCCGCAATTCAATTAAAACGTTTTACAGTAACAATTTTCAAGATATAGCGTTGGGACTTGGGATGTATAATACTTTAGTCACTCTTAATCTTCAGTCCAAATTTCAAGTTGATCGGATAATAAACACGGAAGTTATTCAACAAACAAGTTTCAGTACTGCAGCCCGGGGGGAAAGTGGATCAGACAGATGAGAAGTCAATATCTCGATATGGCTGCAAAGCGCAGCTTCAAAGTGAATTTTACAGTGGATGCACCTTATAATTCCCAACTTGTTCTAGCTTAAAAATAATGAAACCGATGCTTGATCAGTGCATTTTATTTAAAGTGGATCAGACAGATGAGAAGTGAATATCGCCATTCGCGATATGGCTGCAAAGCGCAGCTTCAAAGTGAATTTTGCAGCAGGTGCACCTTATAATTCCCAAATTGTTCTAGTTTACCAATAATGAAACGGGTGCTTGATCAGTGCATTTTAGTTAAAGTGGATACTTTTTTCGGGTATTAATTAATAACTCAAGAACATATAATATCAAGTGGCGTGGAAAAATGGGCGTGGCACCGCCTTTGTGTTTAATTTCACGATATTCAAATTTTTTGTTTTTCAAGCTATATGTGCCAAACTTACGGGTTTGAAGTGTTGTTGTGCTACTAAATATGTGTTAAAATATTACCCAAATCGGACAACTATATCATATAGAAATATTAGGAACTATCGGTCGAAAACAAATTTTGTATGGAAATAATTATCAACAAGGACATTCAACTCTGGTCACATTGCTGTAAGTATTTATTTGTTACTCTAAAATATAATTCGCGAAGTTTGTACAGAGTATGCCATAGTCGATCATACTCCACTCCTTGGGTCCTGCCAGTTTGTTTCGCCTCATTTGTTTGGTCTGTCAACAAGGTGTCTTCAGGGAAACGTTTCGATTTGTGATTTTTATCGCGCTGTATTTGAAGTTAACGAAGATGCGATCGGAAATTTTTGACATTGAAAGTTTTTTTGTTTTTTAGGTAACTTTATACTCTTTCGAACTGCATTTACAGATTTGCTCTACCGATTCGGAGATATTGACCATTTTGTCCGACACGAGAGATTTTGGGTCGGTTTTTTGCTCAGATTTGCTCTATCTCTTACCGTTTCGGAGATATTGACCATTTTGTCCGACACGAGAGATTTTTTTTTTTTTTTTTTGGTCGGCTTTTGCTCTAACTTTTACAATTCTTAACCGATTCCATTGAAAGTTTTTTTGTTTTTTAGGTATTTTTATACTCCTTTTTACGAATTGACTTAATATATTCTTGATCGCATCAAAAGATTTCGATTTGCTGTCCGTTTCTATTGTCCGTCCGTCTCTTCCGTCCGTATTTGCGCAAGATCTCAGCACCATAGGAGTAGACCAAATTTGAATGGTTTTATTTTTATTTTGGTCGGATTTCCATTTCCCAATTCTTACGTTCATAAATTTTTTTTGCTTGGTGTATATTTTATCACTCTTAATCTCTCAATTTAAGTTTTATTTCCTTTCGAACTGCATAAACAGATTATATGCTCGATCTCTGTACCGTTTCGGAGATATTGACCAATATGTCCGACACGATAAATTTTGGGTCGGTTTTTTGCTCAGATTTGCTCTATCTCTTACCGTTTAGGAGATATTGACCATTTTGTCCGACACGAGATTTTTTTTTTTTTTTTTTTTTTGGTCGGCTTTTGCTCTAACTTTTACAATTCTTAACCGATTCCATTGAAAGTTTTTTTGTTTTTTAGGTATTTTTATACTCTTTCGAACTGCATTTACAGATTTGCTCGATCTCTTACCGTTTCGGAGATATTGACCAATATGTCCGACACGATAAATTTTGGGTCGGTTTTTTGCTCAGATTTGCTCTATCTCTTACCGTTTAGGAGATATTGACCATTTTGTCCGACACGAGATTTTTTTTTTTTTTTTTTTTTTTTGGTCGGCTTTTGCTCTAACTTTTACAATTCTTAACCGATTCCATTGAAATTTTTTTTGTTTTTTAGGTATTTTTATACTCTTTCGAACTGCATTTACAGATTTGCTCGATCTCTTACCGTTTCGGAGATATTGACCAATATGTCCGACACGATAAATTTTGGGTCGGTTTTTTGCTCAGATTTGCTCTATCTCTTACCGTTTAGGAGATATTGACCATTTTGTCCGACACGAGATTTTTTTTTTTTTTTTTTTTTTTTGGTCGGCTTTTGCTCTAACTTTTACAATTCTTAACCGATTCCATTGAAAGTTTTTTTGTTTTTTAGGTATTTTTATACTCTTTCGAACTGCATTTACAGATTTGCTCGATCTCTTACCGTTTCGGAGATATTGACCAATATGTCCGACACGAGAAATTTTGGGTCGGTTTTTTGCTCAGATTTGCTCTATCTCTTACCGTTTCGGAGATATTGACCAATATGTCCGACACGATAAATTTTGGGTCGGTTTTTTGCTCAGATTTGCTCTATCTCTTACCGTTTAGGAGATATTGACCATTTTGTCCGACACGAGATTTTTTTTTTTTTTTTTTTTTGGTCGGCTTTTGCTCTAACTTTTACAATTCTTAACCGATTCCATTGAAAGTTTTTTTGTTTTTTAGGTATTTTTATACTCTTTCGAACTGCATTTACAGATTTGCTCGATCTCTTACCGTTTCGGAGATATTGACCAATATGTCCGACACGATAAATTTTGGGTCGGTTTTTTGCTCAGATTTGCTCTATCTCTTACCGTTTAGGAGATATTGACCATTTTGTCCGACACGAGATTTTTTTTTTTTTTTTTTTTTTTTGGTCGGCTTTTGCTCTAACTTTTACAATTCTTAACCGATTCCATTGAAAGTTTTTTTGTTTTTTAGGTATTTTTATACTCTTTCGAACTGCATTTACAGATTTGCTCGATCTCTTACCGTTTCGGAGATATTGACCAATATGTCCGACACGATAAATTTTGGGTCGGTTTTTTGCTCAGATTTGCTCTATCTCTTACCGTTTAGGAGATATTGACCATTTTGTCCGACACGAGATTTTTTTTTTTTTTTTTTTTTTTTGGTCGGCTTTTGCTCTAACTTTTACAATTCTTAACCGATTCCATTGAAAGTTTTTTTGTTTTTTAGGTATTTTTATACTCTTTCGAACTGCATTTACAGATTTGCTCGATCTCTTACCGTTTCGGAGATATTGACCAATATGTCCGACACGATAAATTTTGGGTCGGTTTTTTGCTCAGATTTGCTCTATCTCTTACCGTTTAGGAGATATTGACCATTTTGTCCGACACGAGATTTTTTTTTTTTTTTTTTTTTTTGGTCGGCTTTTGCTCTAACTTTTACAATTCTTAACCGATTCCATTGAAAGTTTTTTTGTTTTTTAGGTATTTTTATACTCTTTCGAACTGCATTTACAGATTTGCTCGATCTCTTACCGTTTCGGAGATATTGACCAATATGTCCGACACGATAAATTTTGGGTCGGTTTTTTGCTCAGATTTGCTCTATCTCTTACCGTTTAGGAGATATTGACCATTTTGTCCGACACGAGATTTTTTTTTTTTTTTTTTTTTGGTCGGCTTTTGCTCTAACTTTTACAATTCTTAACCGATTCCATTGAAAGTTTTTTTGTTTTTTAGGTATTTTTATACTCTTTCGAACTGCATTTACAGATTTGCTCGATCTCTTACCGTTTCGGAGATTATTGACCAATATGTCCGACACGATAAATTTTGGGTCGGTTTTTTGCTCAGATTTGCTCTATCTCTTACCGTTTAGGAGATATTGACCATTTTGTCCGACACGAGATTTTTTTTTTTTTTTTTTTTTTTTGGTCGGCTTTTGCTCTAACTTTTACAATTCTTAACCGATTCCATTGAAAGTTTTTTTGTTTTTTAGGTATTTTTATACTCTTTCGAACTGCATTTACAGATTTGCTCGATCTCTTACCGTTTCGGAGATATTGACCAATATGTCCGACACGGGAAATTTTGGGTCGGTTTTTTGCTCAGATTTGCTCTATCTCTTACCGTTTAGGAGATATTGACCATTTTGTCCGACACGAGATTTTTTTTTTTTTTTTTTTTTTTGGTCGGCTTTTGCTCTAACTTTTACAATTCTTAACCGATTCCATTGAAAGTTTTTTTGTTTTTTAGGTATTTTTATACTCTTTCGAACTGCATTTACAGATTTGCTCGATCTCTTACCGTTTCGGAGATATTGACCAATATGTCCGACACGATAAATTTTGGGTCGGTTTTTTGCTCAGATTTGCTCTATCTCTTACCGTTTAGGAGATATTGACCATTTTGTCCGACACGAGATTTTTTTTTTTTTTTTTTTTTTTTGGTCGGCTTTTGCTCTAACTTTTACAATTCTTAACCGATTCCATTGAAAGTTTTTTTTGTTTTTTAGGTATTTTTATACTCTTTCGAACTGCATTTACAGATTTGCTCGATCTCTTACCGTTTCGGAGATATTGACCAATATGTCCGACACGATAAATTTTGGGTCGGTTTTTTGCTCAGATTTGCTCTATCTCTTACCGTTTAGGAGATATTGACCATTTTGTCCGACACGAGATTTTTTTTTTTTTTTTTTTTTTTTGGTCGGCTTTTGCTCTAACTTTTACAATTCTTAACCGATTCCATTGAAAGTTTTTTTGTTTTTTAGGTATTTTTATACTCTTTCGAACTGCATTTACAGATTTGCTCGATCTCTTACCGTTTCGGAGATATTGACCAATATGTCCGACACGATAAATTTTGGGTCGGTTTTTTGCTCAGATTTGCTCTATCTCTTACCGTTTAGGAGATATTGACCATTTTGTCCGACACGAGATTTTTTTTTTTTTTTTTTTTTTTTGGTCGGCTTTTGCTCTAACTTTTACAATTCTTAACCGATTCCATTGAAAGTTTTTTTGTTTTTTAGGTATTTTTATACTCTTTCGAACTGCATTTACAGATTTGCTCGATCTCTTACCGTTTCGGAGATATTGACCAATATGTCCGACACGATAAATTTTGGGTCGGTTTTTTGCTCAGATTTGCTCTATCTCTTACCGTTTAGGAGATATTGACCATTTTGTCCGACACGAGATTTTTTTTTTTTTTTTTTTTTTTTTTGGTCGGCTTTTGCTCTAACTTTTACAATTCTTAACCGATTCCATTGAAAGTTTTTTTGTTTTTTAGGTATTTTTATACTCTTTCGAACTGCATTTACAGATTTGCTCGATCTCTTACCGTTTCGGAGATATTGACCAATATGTCCGACACGATAAATTTTGGGTCGGTTTTTTGCTCAGATTTGCTCTATCTCTTACCGTTTAGGAGATATTGACCATTTTGTCCGACACGAGATTTTTTTTTTTTTTTTTTTTTTTGGTCGGCTTTTGCTCTAACTTTTACAATTCTTAACCGATTCCATTGAAAGTTTTTTTGTTTTTTAGGTATTTTTATACTCTTTCGAACTGCATTTACAGATTTGCTCGATCTCTTACCGTTTCGGAGATATTGACCATTTTGTCCGACACGAGTTTTTTTTTTTTTTTTTTTTTTTTTTGGTCGGCTTTTGCTCTAACTTTTACAATTCTTAACCGATTCCATTGAAAGTTTTTTTGTTTTTTAGGTATTTTTATACTCTTTCGAACTGCATTTACAGATTTGCTCGATCTCTTACCGTTTCGGAGATATTGACCAATATGTCCGACACGATAAATTTTGGGTCGGTTTTTTGCTCAGATTTGCTCTATCTCTTACCGTTTAGGAGATATTGACCATTTTGTCCGACACGAGATTTTTTTTTTTTTTTTTTTTTTTTTGGTCGGCTTTTGCTCTAACTTTTACAATTCTTAACCGATTCCATTGAAAGTTTTTTTGTTTTTTAGGTATTTTTATACTCTTTCGAACTGCATTTACAGATTTGCTCGATCTCTTACCGTTTCGGAGATATTGACCAATATGTCCGACACGATAAATTTTGGGTCGGTTTTTTGCTCAGATTTGCTCTATCTCTTACCGTTTAGGAGATATTGACCATTTTGTCCGACACGAGATTTTTTTTTTTTTTTTTTTTTTTTGGTCGGCTTTTGCTCTAACTTTTACAATTCTTAACCGATTCCATTGAAAGTTTTTTTGTTTTTTAGGTATTTTTATACTCTTTCGAACTGCATTTACAGATTTGCTCGATCTCTTACCGTTTCGGAGATATTGACCAATATGTCCGACACGATAAATTTTGGGTCGGTTTTTTGCTCAGATTTGCTCTATCTCTTACCGTTTAGGAGATATTGACCATTTTGTCCGACACGAGATTTTTTTTTTTTTTTTTTTTTTTTGGTCGGCTTTTTTTATTTTTACAATTTTTAACCCATTCCATTGAAAATTTTTTTGTTTTTTAGGTATTTTTATACTCTTTCGAACTGCATTTACAGATTTGCTCGATCTCTTACCGTTTCGGAGATATTGACCAATATGTCCGACACGATAAATTTTGGGTCGGTTTTTTGCTCAGATTTGCTCTATCTCTTACCGTTTAGGAGATATTGACCATTTTGTCCGACACGAGATTTTTTTTTTTTTTTTTTTTTTTTGGTCGGCTTTTGCTCTAACTTTTACAATTCTTAACCGATTCCATTGAAAGTTTTTTTGTTTTTTAGGTATTTTTATACTCTTTCGAACTGCATTTACAGATTTGCTCGATCTCTTACCGTTTCGGAGATATTGACCAATATGTCCGACACGATAAATTTTGGGTCGGTTTTTTGCTCAGATTTGCTCTATCTCTTACCGTTTAGGAGATATTGACCATTTTGTCCGACACGAGATTTTTTTTTTTTTTTTTTTTTTTTGGTCGGCTTTTGCTCTAACTTTTACAATTCTTAACCGATTCCATTGAAAGTTTTTTTGTTTTTTAGGTATTTTTATACTCTTTCGAACTGCATTTACAGATTTGCTCGATCTCTTACCGTTTCGGAGATATTGACCAATATGTCCGACACGATAAATTTTGGGTCGGTTTTTTGCTCAGATTTGCTCTATCTCTTACCGTTTAGGAGATATTGACCATTTTGTCCGACACGAGATTTTTTTTTTTTTTTTTTTCCTTTTCTCTACTTTTTTCCACACAAAATTTTGTCGGTTTTTTGCTCAGATTTGCTCTATCTCTTACCGTTTAGGAGATATTGACCATTTTGTCCGACACGAGTTTTTTTTTTTTTTTTTTTTTTTGGTCGGCTTTTGCTCTAACTTTTACAATTCTTAACCGATTCCATTGAAAGTTTTTTTTGTTTTTTAGGTATTTTTATACTCTTTCGAACTGCATTTACAGATTTGCTCGATCTCTTACCGTTTCGGAGATATTGACCAATATGTCCGACACGATAAATTTTGGGTCGGTTTTTTGCTCAGATTTGCTCTATCTCTTACCGTTTAGGAGATATTGACCATTTTGTCCGACACGAGATTTTTTTTTTTTTTTTTTTTTTTTTGGTCGGCTTTTGCTCTAACTTTTACAATTCTTAACCGATTCCATTGAAAGTTTTTTTGTTTTTTAGGTATTTTTATACTCTTTCGAACTGCATTTACAGATTTGCTCGATCTCTTACCGTTTCGGAGATATTGACCAATATGTCCGACACGATAAATTTTGGGTCGGTTTTTTGCTCAGATTTGCTCTATCTCTTACCGTTTAGGAGATATTGACCATTTTGTCCGACACGAGATTTTTTTTTTTTTTTTTTTTTTTTTGGTCGGCTTTTGCTCTAACTTTTACAATTCTTAACCGATTCCATTGAAAGTTTTTTTGTTTTTTAGGTATTTTTATACTCTTTCGAACTGCATTTACAGATTTGCTCGATCTCTTACCGTTTCGGAGATATTGACCAATATGTCCGACACGATAAATTTTGGGTCGGTTTTTTGCTCAGATTTGCTCTATCTCTTACCGTTTAGGAGATATTGACCATTTTGTCCGACACGAGATTTTTTTTTTTTTTTTTTTTTTTTTGGTCGGCTTTTGCTCTAACTTTTACAATTCTTAACCGATTCCATTGAAAGTTTTTTTGTTTTTTAGGTATTTTTATACTCTTTCGAACTGCATTTACAGATTTGCTCGATCTCTTACCGTTTCGGAGATATTGACCAATATGTCCGACACGATAAATTTTGGGTCGGTTTTTTGCTCAGATTTGCTCTATCTCTTACCGTTTAGGAGATATTGACCATTTTGTCCGACACGAGATTTTTTTTTTTTTTTTTTTTTTTTTGGTCGGCTTTTGCTCTAACTTTTACAATTCTTAACCGATTCCATTGAAAGTTTTTTTGTTTTTTAGGTATTTTTATACTCTTTCGAACTGCATTTACAGATTTGCTCGATCTCTTACCGTTTCGGAGATATTGACCAATATGTCCGACACGATAAATTTTGGGTCGGTTTTTTGCTCAGATTTGCTCTATCTCTTACCGTTTAGGAGATATTGACCATTTTGTCCGACACGAGATTTTTTTTTTTTTTTTTTTTTTTTTGGTCGGCTTTTGCTCTAACTTTTACAATTCTTAACCGATTCCATTGAAAGTTTTTTTGTTTTTTAGGTATTTTTATACTCTTTCGAACTGCATTTACAGATTTGCTCGATCTCTTACCGTTTCGGAGATATTGACCAATATGTCCGACACGATAAATTTTGGGTCGGTTTTTTGCTCAGATTTGCTCTATCTCTTACCGTTTAGGAGATATTGACCATTTTGTCCGACACGAGTTTTTTTTTTTTTTTTTTTTTTTTTTTGGTCGGCTTTTGCTCTAACTTTTACAATTCTTAACCGATTCCATTGAAAGTTTTTTTGTTTTTTAGGTATTTTTATACTCTTTCGAACTGCATTTACAGATTTGCTCGATCTCTTACCGTTTCGGAGATATTGACCAATATGTCCGACACGATAAATTTTGGGTCGGTTTTTTGCTCAGATTTGCTCTATCTCTTACCGTTTAGGAGATATTGACCATTTTGTCCGACACGAGATTTTTTTTTTTTTTTTTTTTTTTTTGGTCGGCTTTTGCTCTAACTTTTACAATTCTTAACCGATTCCATTGAAAGTTTTTTTGTTTTTTAGGTATTTTTATACTCTTTCGAACTGCATTTACAGATTTGCTCGATCTCTTACCGTTTCGGAGATATTGACCAATATGTCCGACACGATAAATTTTGGGTCGGTTTTTTGCTCAGATTTGCTCTATCTCTTACCGTTTAGGAGATATTGACCATTTTGTCCGACACGAGTTTTTTTTTTTTTTTTTTTTTTTTTTGGTCGGCTTTTGCTCTAACTTTTACAATTCTTAACCGATTCCATTGAAAGTTTTTTTGTTTTTTAGGTATTTTTATACTCTTTCGAACTGCATTTACAGATTTGCTCGATCTCTTACCGTTTCGGAGATATTGACAAATATGTCCGACACGATAAATTTTGGGTCGGTTTTTTGCTCAGATTTGCTCTATCTCTTACCGTTTAGGAGATATTGACCATTTTGTCCGACACGAGATTTTTTTTTTTTTTTTTTTTTTTTTTGGTCGGCTTTTGCTCTAACTTTTACAATTCTTAACCGATTCCATTGAAAGTTTTTTTGTTTTTTAGGTATTTTTATACTCTTTCGAACTGCATTTACAGATTTGCTCGATCTCTTACCGTTTCGGAGATATTGACCAATATGTCCGACACGATAAATTTTGGGTCGGTTTTTTGCTCAGATTTGCTCTATCTCTTACCGTTTAGGAGATATTGACCATTTTGTCCGACACGAGTTTTTTTTTTTTTTTTTTTTTTTTTTGGTCGGCTCTTGCTCTAACTTTTACAATTCTTAACCGATTCCATTGAAAGTTTTTTTGTTTTTTAGGTATTTTTATACTCTTTCGAACTGCATTTACAGATTTGCTCGATCTCTTACCGTTTCGGAGATATTGACCAATATGTCCGACACGATAAATTTTGGGTCGGTTTTTTGCTCAGATTTGCTCTATCTCTTACCGTTTAGGAGATATTGACCATTTTGTCCGACACGAGATTTTTTTTTTTTTTTTTTTTTTTTTTGGTCGGCTTTTGCTCTAACTTTTACAATTCTTAACCGATTCCATTGAAAGTTTTTTTTGTTTTTTAGGTATTTTTATACTCTTTCGAACTGCATTTACAGATTTGCTCGATCTCTTACCGTTTCGGAGATATTGACCAATATGTCCGACACGATAAATTTTGGGTCGGTTTTTTGCTCAGATTTGCTCTATCTCTTACCGTTTAGGAGATATTGACCATTTTGTCCGACACGAGATTTTTTTTTTTTTTTTTTTTTTTTTGGTCGGCTTTTGCTCTAACTTTTACAATTCTTAACCGATTCCATTGAAAGTTTTTTTGTTTTTTAGGTATTTTTATACTCTTTCGAACTGCATTTACAGATTTGCTCGATCTCTTACCGTTTCGGAGATATTGACCAATATGTCCGACACGATAAATTTTGGGTCGGTTTTTTGCTCAGATTTGCTCTATCTCTTACCGTTTAGGAGATATTGACCATTTTGTCCGACACGAGTTTTTTTTTTTTTTTTTTTTTTTTTTGGTCGGCTCTTGCTCTAACTTTTACAATTCTTAACCGATTCCATTGAAAGTTTTTTTGTTTTTTAGGTATTTTTATACTCTTTCGAACTGCATTTACAGATTTGCTCGATCTCTTACCGTTTCGGAGATATTGACCAATATGTCCGACACGATAAATTTTGGGTCGGTTTTTTGCTCAGATTTGCTCTATCTCTTACCGTTTAGGAGATATTGACCATTTTGTCCGACACGAGATTTTTTTTTTTTTTTTTTTTTTTTTTGGTCGGCTTTTGCTCTAACTTTTACAATTCTTAACCGATTCCATTGAAAGTTTTTTTGTTTTTTAGGTATTTTTATACTCTTTCGAACTGCATTTACAGATTTGCTCGATCTCTTACCGTTTCGGAGATATTGACCAATATGTCCGACACGATAAATTTTGGGTCGGTTTTTTGCTCAGATTTGCTCTATCTCTTACCGTTTAGGAGATATTGACCATTTTGTCCGACACGAGTTTTTTTTTTTTTTTTTTTTTTTTGGTCGGCTTTTGCTCTAACTTTTACAATTCTTAACCGATTCCATTGAAAGTTTTTTTGTTTTTTAGGTATTTTTATACTCTTTCGAACTGCATTTACAGATTTGCTCGATCTCTTACCGTTTCGGAGATATTGACCAATATGTCCGACACGATAAATTTTGGGTCGGTTTTTTGCTCAGATTTGCTCTATCTCTTACCGTTTAGGAGATATTGACCATTTTGTCCGACACGAGTTTTTTTTTTTTTTTTTTTTTTTTTTGGTCGGCTCTTGCTCTAACTTTTACAATTCTTAACCGATTCCATTGAAAGTTTTTTTGTTTTTTAGGTATTTTTATACTCTTTCGAACTGCATTTACAGATTTGCTCGATCTCTTACCGTTTCGGAGATATTGACCAATATGTCCGACACGATAAATTTTGGGTCGGTTTTTTGCTCAGATTTGCTCTATCTCTTACCGTTTAGGAGATATTGACCATTTTGTCCGACACGAGATTTTTTTTTTTTTTTTTTTTTTTTTTGGTCGGCTTTTGCTCTAACTTTTACAATTCTTAACCGATTCCATTGAAAGTTTTTTTGTTTTTTAGGTATTTTTATACTCTTTCGAACTGCATTTACAGATTTGCTCGATCTCTTACCGTTTCGGAGATATTGACCAATATGTCCGACACGATAAATTTTGGGTCGGTTTTTTGCTCAGATTTGCTCTATCTCTTACCGTTTAGGAGATATTGACCATTTTGTCCGACACGAGATTTTTTTTTTTTTTTTTTTTTTTTTTGGTCGGCTTTTGCTCTAACTTTTACAATTCTTAACCGATTCCATTGAAAGTTTTTTTGTTTTTTAGGTATTTTTATACTCTTTCGAACTGCATTTACAGATTTGCTCGATCTCTTACCGTTTCGGAGATATTGACCAATATGTCCGACACGATAAATTTTGGGTCGGTTTTTTGCTCAGATTTGCTCTATCTCTTACCGTTTAGGAGATATTGACCATTTTGTCCGACACGAGTTTTTTTTTTTTTTTTTTTTTTTTTTTGGTCGGCTCTTGCTCTAACTTTTACAATTCTTAACCGATTCCATTGAAAGTTTTTTTGTTTTTTAGGTATTTTTATACTCTTTCGAACTGCATTTACAGATTTGCTCGATCTCTTACCGTTTCGGAGATATTGACCAATATGTCCGACACGATAAATTTTGGGTCGGTTTTTTGCTCAGATTTGCTCTATCTCTTACCGTTTAGGAGATATTGACCATTTTGTCCGACACGAGATTTTTTTTTTTTTTTTTTTTTTTTTGGTCGGCTTTTGCTCTAACTTTTACAATTCTTAACCGATTCCATTGAAAGTTTTTTTGTTTTTTAGGTATTTTTATACTCTTTCGAACTGCATTTACAGATTTGCTCGATCTCTTACCGTTTCGGAGATATTGACCAATATGTCCGACACGATAAATTTTGGGTCGGTTTTTTGCTCAGATTTGCTCTATCTCTTACCGTTTAGGAGATATTGACCATTTTGTCCGACACGAGATTTTTTTTTTTTTTTTTTTTTTTTTTGGTCGGCTTTTGCTCTAACTTTTACAATTCTTAACCGATTCCATTGAAAGTTTTTTTGTTTTTTAGGTATTTTTATACTCTTTCGAACTGCATTTACAGATTTGCTCGATCTCTTACCGTTTCGGAGATATTGACCAATATGTCCGACACGATAAATTTTGGGTCGGTTTTTTGCTCAGATTTGCTCTATCTCTTACCGTTTAGGAGATATTGACCATTTTGTCCGACACGAGATTTTTTTTTTTTTTTTTTTTTTTTTGGTCGGCTTTTGCTCTAACTTTTACAATTCTTAACCGATTCCATTGAAAGTTTTTTTGTTTTTTAGGTATTTTTATACTCTTTCGAACTGCATTTACAGATTTGCTCGATCTCTTACCGTTTCGGAGATATTGACCAATATGTCCGACACGATAAATTTTGGGTCGGTTTTTTGCTCAGATTTGCTCTATCTCTTACCGTTTAGGAGATATTGACCATTTTGTCCGACACGAGATTTTTTTTTTTTTTTTTTTTTTTTTTGGTCGGCTTTTGCTCTAACTTTTACAATTCTTAACCGATTCCATTGAAAGTTTTTTTGTTTTTTAGGTATTTTTATACTCTTTCGAACTGCATTTACAGATTTGCTCGATCTCTTACCGTTTCGGAGATATTGACCAATATGTCCGACACGATAAATTTTGGGTCGGTTTTTTGCTCAGATTTGCTCTATCTCTTACCGTTTAGGAGATATTGACCATTTTGTCCGACACGAGTTTTTTTTTTCTTTGATATTGACCAATATGTCCGACACGATAAATTTTGGGTCGGTTTTTTGCTCAGATTTGCTCTATCTCTTACCGTTTAGGAGATATTGACCATTTTGTCCGACACGAGTTTTTTTTTTTTTTTTTTTTTTTTTTGGTCGGCTTTTGCTCTAACTTTTACAATTCTTAACCGATTCCATTGAAAGTTTTTTTGTTTTTTAGGTATTTTTATACTCTTTCGAACTGCATTTACAGATTTGCTCGATCTCTTACCGTTTCGGAGATATTGACCAATATGTCCGACACGATAAATTTTGGGTCGGTTTTTTGCTCAGATTTGCTCTATCTCTTACCGTTTAGGAGATATTGACCATTTTGTCCGACACGAGTTTTTTTTTTTTTTTTTTTTTTTTTTGGTCGGCTCTTGCTCTAACTTTTACAATTCTTAACCGATTCCATTGAAAGTTTTTTTGTTTTTTAGGTATTTTTATACTCTTTCGAACTGCATTTACAGATTTGCTCGATCTCTTACCGTTTCGGAGATATTGACCAATATGTCCGACACGATAAATTTTGGGTCGGTTTTTTGCTCAGATTTGCTCTATCTCTTACCGTTTAGGAGATATTGACCATTTTGTCCGACACGAGATTTTTTTTTTTTTTTTTTTTTTTTTTGGTCGGCTTTTGCTCTAACTTTTACAATTCTTAACCGATTCCATTGAAAGTTTTTTTGTTTTTTAGGTATTTTTATACTCTTTCGAACTGCATTTACAGATTTGCTCGATCTCTTACCGTTTCGGAGATATTGACCAATATGTCCGACACGATAAATTTTGGGTCGGTTTTTTGCTCAGATTTGCTCTATCTCTTACCGTTTAGGAGATATTGACCATTTTGTCCGACACGAGATTTTTTTTTTTTTTTTTTTTTTTTGGTCGGCTTTTGCTCTAACTTTTACAATTCTTAACCGATTCCATTGAAAGTTTTTTTGTTTTTTAGGTATTTTTATACTCTTTCGAACTGCATTTACAGATTTGCTCGATCTCTTACCGTTTCGGAGATATTGACCAATATGTCCGACACGATAAATTTTGGGTCGGTTTTTTGCTCAGATTTGCTCTATCTCTTACCGTTTAGGAGATATTGACCATTTTGTCCGACACGAGTTTTTTTTTTTTTTTTTTTTTTTTTTGGTCGGCTCTTGCTCTAACTTTTACAATTCTTAACCGATTCCATTGAAAGTTTTTTTGTTTTTTAGGTATTTTTATACTCTTTCGAACTGCATTTACAGATTTGCTCGATCTCTTACCGTTTCGGAGATATTGACCAATATGTCCGACACGATAAATTTTGGGTCGGTTTTTTGCTCAGATTTGCTCTATCTCTTACCGTTTAGGAGATATTGACCATTTTGTCCGACACGAGATTTTTTTTTTTTTTTTTTTTTTTTTTGGTCGGCTTTTGCTCTAACTTTTACAATTCTTAACCGATTCCATTGAAAGTTTTTTTGTTTTTTAGGTATTTTTATACTCTTTCGAACTGCATTTACAGATTTGCTCGATCTCTTACCGTTTCGGAGATATTGACCAATATGTCCGACACGATAAATTTTGGGTCGGTTTTTTGCTCAGATTTGCTCTATCTCTTACCGTTTAGGAGATATTGACCATTTTGTCCGACACGAGATTTTTTTTTTTTTTTTTTTTTTTTTGGTCGGCTTTTGCTCTAACTTTTACAATTCTTAACCGATTCCATTGAAAGTTTTTTTGTTTTTTAGGTATTTTTATACTCTTTCGAACTGCATTTACAGATTTGCTCGATCTCTTACCGTTTCGGAGATATTGACCAATATGTCCGACACGATAAATTTTGGGTCGGTTTTTTGCTCAGATTTGCTCTATCTCTTACCGTTTAGGAGATATTGACCATTTTGTCCGACACGAGTTTTTTTTTTTTTTTTTTTTTTTTTTTTGGTCGGCTCTTGCTCTAACTTTTACAATTCTTAACCGATTCCATTGAAAGTTTTTTTGTTTTTTAGGTATTTTTATACTCTTTCGAACTGCATTTACAGATTTGCTCGATCTCTTACCGTTTCGGAGATATTGACCAATATGTCCGACACGATAAATTTTGGGTCGGTTTTTTGCTCAGATTTGCTCTATCTCTTACCGTTTAGGAGATATTGACCATTTTGTCCGACACGAGATTTTTTTTTTTTTTTTTTTTTTTTTTGGTCGGCTTTTGCTCTAACTTTTACAATTCTTAACCGATTCCATTGAAAGTTTTTTTGTTTTTTAGGTATTTTTATACTCTTTCGAACTGCATTTACAGATTTGCTCGATCTCTTACCGTTTCGGAGATATTGACCAATATGTCCGACACGATAAATTTTGGGTCGGTTTTTTGCTCAGATTTGCTCTATCTCTTACCGTTTAGGAGATATTGACCATTTTGTCCGACACGAGATTTTTTTTTTTTTTTTTTTTTTTTTGGTCGGCTTTTGCTCTAACTTTTACAATTCTTAACCGATTCCATTGAAAGTTTTTTTGTTTTTTAGGTATTTTTATACTCTTTCGAACTGCATTTACAGATTTGCTCGATCTCTTACCGTTTCGGAGATATTGACCAATATGTCCGACACGATAAATTTTGGGTCGGTTTTTTGCTCAGATTTGCTCTATCTCTTACCGTTTAGGAGATATTGACCATTTTGTCCGACACGAGTTTTTTTTTTTTTTTTTTTTTTTTTTTGGTCGGCTCTTGCTCTAACTTTTACAATTCTTAACCGATTCCATTGAAAGTTTTTTTGTTTTTTAGGTATTTTTATACTCTTTCGAACTGCATTTACAGATTTGCTCGATCTCTTACCGTTTCGGAGATATTGACCAATATGTCCGACACGATAAATTTTGGGTCGGTTTTTTGCTCAGATTTGCTCTATCTCTTACCGTTTAGGAGATATTGACCATTTTGTCCGACACGAGATTTTTTTTTTTTTTTTTTTTTTTTTTTGGTCGGCTTTTGCTCTAACTTTTACAATTCTTAACCGATTCCATTGAAAGTTTTTTTGTTTTTTAGGTATTTTTATACTCTTTCGAACTGCATTTACAGATTTGCTCGATCTCTTACCGTTTCGGAGATATTGACCAATATGTCCGACACGATAAATTTTGGGTCGGTTTTTTGCTCAGATTTGCTCTATCTCTTACCGTTTAGGAGATATTGACCATTTTGTCCGACACGAGATTTTTTTTTTTTTTTTTTTTTTTTTGGTCGGCTTTTGCTCTAACTTTTACAATTCTTAACCGATTCCATTGAAAGTTTTTTTGTTTTTTAGGTATTTTTATACTCTTTCGAACTGCATTTACAGATTTGCTCGATCTCTTACCGTTTCGGAGATATTGACCAATATGTCCGACACGATAAATTTTGGGTCGGTTTTTTGCTCAGATTTGCTCTATCTCTTACCGTTTAGGAGATATTGACCATTTTGTCCGACACGAGATTTTTTTTTTTTTTTTTTTTTTTTTTGGTCGGCTTTTGCTCTAACTTTTACAATTCTTAACCGATTCCATTGAAAGTTTTTTTGTTTTTTAGGTATTTTTATACTCTTTCGAACTGCATTTACAGATTTGCTCGATCTCTTACCGTTTCGGAGATATTGACCAATATGTCCGACACGATAAATTTTGGGTCGGTTTTTTGCTCAGATTTGCTCTATCTCTTACCGTTTAGGAGATATTGACCATTTTGTCCGACACGAGATTTTTTTTTTTTTTTTTTTTTTTTGGTCGGCTTTTGCTCTAACTTTTACAATTCTTAACCGATTCCATTGAAAGTTTTTTTGTTTTTTAGGTATTTTTATACTCTTTCGAACTGCATTTACAGATTTGCTCGATCTCTTACCGTTTCGGAGATATTGACCAATATGTCCGACACGATAAATTTTGGGTCGGTTTTTTGCTCAGATTTGCTCTATCTCTTACCGTTTAGGAGATATTGACCATTTTGTCCGACACGAGATTTTTTTTTTTTTTTTTTTTTTTTTTTGGTCGGCTCTTGCTCTAACTTTTACAATTCTTAACCGATTCCATTGAAAGTTTTTTTGTTTTTTAGGTATTTTTATACTCTTTCGAACTGCATTTACAGATTTGCTCGATCTCTTACCGTTTCGGAGATATTGACCAATATGTCCGACACGATAAATTTTGGGTCGGTTTTTTGCTCAGATTTGCTCTATCTCTTACCGTTTAGGAGATATTGACCATTTTGTCCGACACGAGATTTTTTTTTTTTTTTTTTTTTTTTGGTCGGCTTTTGCTCTAACTTTTACAATTCTTAACCGATTCCATTGAAAGTTTTTTTGTTTTTTAGGTATTTTTATACTCTTTCGAACTGCATTTACAGATTTGCTCGATCTCTTACCGTTTCGGAGATATTGACCAATATGTCCGACACGATAAATTTTGGGTCGGTTTTTTGCTCAGATTTGCTCTATCTCTTACCGTTTAGGAGATATTGACCATTTTGTCCGACACGAGATTTTTTTTTTTTTTTTTTTTTTTTTTTGGTCGGCTTTTGCTCTAACTTTTACAATTCTTAACCGATTCCATTGAAAGTTTTTTTGTTTTTTAGGTATTTTTATACTCTTTCGAACTGCATTTACAGATTTGCTCGATCTCTTACCGTTTCGGAGATATTGACCAATATGTCCGACACGATAAATTTTGGGTCGGTTTTTTGCTCAGATTTGCTCTATCTCTTACCGTTTAGGAGATATTGACCATTTTGTCCGACACGAGATTTTTTTTTTTTTTTTTTTTTTTTTTGGTCGGCTTTTGCTCTAACTTTTACAATTCTTAACCGATTCCATTGAAAGTTTTTTTGTTTTTTAGGTATTTTTATACTCTTTCGAACTGCATTTACAGATTTGCTCGATCTCTTACCGTTTCGGAGATATTGACCAATATGTCCGACACGATAAATTTTGGGTCGGTTTTTTGCTCAGATTTGCTCTATCTCTTACCGTTTAGGAGATATTGACCATTTTGTCCGACACGAGATTTTTTTTTTTTTTTTTTTTTTTTTTTGGTCGGCTTTTGCTCTAACTTTTACAATTCTTAACCGATTCCATTGAAAGTTTTTTTTGTTTTTTAGGTATTTTTATACTCTTTCGAACTGCATTTACAGATTTGCTCGATCTCTTACCGTTTCGGAGATATTGACCAATATGTCCGACACGATAAATTTTGGGTCGGTTTTTTGCTCAGATTTGCTCTATCTCTTACCGTTTAGGAGATATTGACCATTTTGTCCGACACGAGATTTTTTTTTTTTTTTTTTTTTTTTTGGTCGGCTTTTGCTCTAACTTTTACAATTCTTAACCGATTCCATTGAAAGTTTTTTTGTTTTTTAGGTATTTTTATACTCTTTCGAACTGCATTTACAGATTTGCTCGATCTCTTACCGTTTCGGAGATATTGACCAATATGTCCGACACGATAAATTTTGGGTCGGTTTTTTGCTCAGATTTGCTCTATCTCTTACCGTTTAGGAGATATTGACCATTTTGTCCGACACGAGATTTTTTTTTTTTTTTTTTTTTTTTTTGGTCGGCTTTTGCTCTAACTTTTACAATTCTTAACCGATTCCATTGAAAGTTTTTTTGTTTTTTAGGTATTTTTATACTCTTTCGAACTGCATTTACAGATTTGCTCGATCTCTTACCGTTTCGGAGATATTGACCAATATGTCCGACACGATAAATTTTGGGTCGGTTTTTTGCTCAGATTTGCTCTATCTCTTACCGTTTAGGAGATATTGACCATTTTGTCCGACACGAGATTTTTTTTTTTTTTTTTTTTTTTTTTGGTCGGCTTTTGCTCTAACTTTTACAATTCTTAACCGATTCCATTGAAAGTTTTTTTGTTTTTTAGGTATTTTTATACTCTTTCGAACTGCATTTACAGATTTGCTCGATCTCTTACCGTTTCGGAGATATTGACCAATATGTCCGACACGATAAATTTTGGGTCGGTTTTTTGCTCAGATTTGCTCTATCTCTTACCGTTTAGGAGATATTGACCATTTTGTCCGACACGAGATTTTTTTTTTTTTTTTTTTTTTTTTTGGTCGGCTTTTGCTCTAACTTTTACAATTCTTAACCGATTCCATTGAAAGTTTTTTTGTTTTTTAGGTATTTTTATACTCTTTCGAACTGCATTTACAGATTTGCTCGATCTCTTACCGTTTCGGAGATATTGACCAATATGTCCGACACGATAAATTTTGGGTCGGTTTTTTGCTCAGATTTGCTCTATCTCTTACCGTTTAGGAGATATTGACCATTTTGTCCGACACGAGATTTTTTTTTTTTTTTTTTTTTTTTTGGTCGGCTCTTGCTCTAACTTTTACAATTCTTAACCGATTCCATTGAAAGTTTTTTTGTTTTTTAGGTATTTTTATACTCTTTCGAACTGCATTTACAGATTTGCTCGATCTCTTACCGTTTCGGAGATATTGACCAATATGTCCGACACGATAAATTTTGGGTCGGTTTTTTGCTCAGATTTGCTCTATCTCTTACCGTTTAGGAGATATTGACCATTTTGTCCGACACGAGTTTTTTTTTTTTTTTTTTTTTTTTTTTTTGGTCGGCTCTTGCTCTAACTTTTACAATTCTTAACCGATTCCATTGAAAGTTTTTTTTGTTTTTTAGGTATTTTTATACTCTTTCGAACTGCATTTACAGATTTGCTCGATCTCTTACCGTTTCGGAGATATTGACCAATATGTCCGACACGATAAATTTTGGGTCGGTTTTTTGCTCAGATTTGCTCTATCTCTTACCGTTTAGGAGATATTGACCATTTTGTCCGACACGAGATTTTTTTTTTTTTTTTTTTTTTTTTTTGGTCGGCTTTTGCTCTAACTTTTACAATTCTTAACCGATTCCATTGAAAGTTTTTTTTGTTTTTTAGGTATTTTTATACTCTTTCGAACTGCATTTACAGATTTGCTCGATCTCTTACCGTTTCGGAGATATTGACCAATATGTCCGACACGATAAATTTTGGGTCGGTTTTTTGCTCAGATTTGCTCTATCTCTTACCGTTTAGGAGATATTGACCATTTTGTCCGACACGAGTTTTTTTTTTTTTTTTTTTTTTTTTTTTTTGGTCGGCTCTTGCTCTAACTTTTACAATTCTTAACCGATTCCATTGAAAGTTTTTTTGTTTTTTAGGTATTTTTATACTCTTTCGAACTGCATTTACAGATTTGCTCGATCTCTTACCGTTTCGGAGATATTGACCAATATGTCCGACACGATAAATTTTGGGTCGGTTTTTTGCTCAGATTTGCTCTATCTCTTACCGTTTAGGAGATATTGACCATTTTGTCCGACACGAGATTTTTTTTTTTTTTTTTTTTTTTTTGGTCGGCTTTTGCTCTAACTTTTACAATTCTTAACCGATTCCATTGAAAGTTTTTTTGTTTTTTAGGTATTTTTATACTCTTTCGAACTGCATTTACAGATTTGCTCGATCTCTTACCGTTTCGGAGATATTGACCAATATGTCCGACACGATAAATTTTGGGTCGGTTTTTTGCTCAGATTTGCTCTATCTCTTACCGTTTAGGAGATATTGACCATTTTGTCCGACACGAGATTTTTTTTTTTTTTTTTTTTTTGGTCGGCTCTTGCTCTAACTTTTACAATTCTTAACCGATTCCATTGAAAGTTTTTTTGTTTTTTAGGTATTTTTATACTCTTTCGAACTGCATTTACAGATTTGCTCGATCTCTTACCGTTTCGGAGATATTGACCAATATGTCCGACACGATAAATTTTGGGTCGGTTTTTTGCTCAGATTTGCTCTATCTCTTACCGTTTAGGAGATATTGACCATTTTGTCCGACACGAGATTTTTTTTTTTTTTTTTTTTTGTCGGCTTTTGCTCTAACTTTTACAATTCTTAACCGATTCCATTGAAAGTTTTTTTGTTTTTTAGGTATTTTTATACTCTTTCGAACTGCATTTACAGATTTGCTCGATCTCTTACCGTTTCGGAGATATTGACCAATATGTCCGACACGATAAATTTTGGGTCGGTTTTTTGCTCAGATTTGCTCTATCTCTTACCGTTTAGGAGATATTGACCATTTTGTCCGACACGAGATTTTTTTTTTTTTTTTTTTTTTTTTTGGTCGGCTTTTGCTCTAACTTTTACAATTCTTAACCGATTCCATTGAAATTTTTTTTGTTTTTTAGGTATTTTTATACTCTTTCGAACTGCATTTACAGATTTGCTCGATCTCTTACCGTTTCGGAGATATTGACCAATATGTCCGACACAGGAAATTTTGGGTCGGTTTTTTGCTCAGATTTGCTCTATCTCTTACCGTTTAGGAGATATTGACCATTTTGTCCGACACGAGATTTTTTTTTTTTTTTTTTTTTTTTTGGTCGGCTTTTGCTCTAACTTTTACAATTCTTAACCGATTCCATTGAAAGTTTTTTTGTTTTTTAGGTATTTTTATACTCTTTCGAACTGCATTTACAGATTTGCTCGATCTCTTACCGTTTCGGAGATATTGACCAATATGTCCGACACGATAAATTTTGGGTCGGTTTTTTGCTCAGATTTGCTCTATCTCTTACCGTTTAGGAGATATTGACCATTTTGTCCGACACGAGATTTTTTTTTTTTTTTTTTTTTTTTTGGTCGGCTTTTGCTCTAACTTTTACAATTCTTAACCGATTCCATTGAAAGTTTTTTTGTTTTTTAGGTATTTTTATACTCTTTCGAACTGCATTTACAGATTTGCTCGATCTCTTACCGTTTCGGAGATATTGACCAATATGTCCGACACGATAAATTTTGGGTCGGTTTTTTGCTCAGATTTGCTCTATCTCTTACCGTTTAGGAGATATTGACCATTTTGTCCGACACGAGATTTTTTTTTTTTTTTTTTTTTTGGTCGGCTTTTGCTCTAACTTTTACAATTCTTAACCGATTCCATTGAAAGTTTTTTTGTTTTTTTAGGTATTTTTATACTCTTTCGAACTGCATTTACAGATTTGCTCGATCTCTTACCGTTTCGGAGATATTGACCAATATGTCCGACACGATAAATTTTGGGTCGGTTTTTTGCTCAGATTTGCTCTATCTCTTTACCGTTTAGGAGATATTGACCATTTTGTCCGACACGAGATTTTTTTTTTTTTTTTTTTTTTTTGGTCGGCTTTTGCTCTAACTTTTACAATTCTTAACCGATTCCATTGAAAGTTTTTTTGTTTTTTAGGTATTTTTATACTCTTTCGAACTGCATTTACAGATTTGCTCGATCTCTTACCGTTTCGGAGATATTGACCAATATGTCCGACACGATAAATTTTGGGTCGGTTTTTTGCTCAGATTTGCTCTATCTCTTACCGTTTAGGAGATATTGACCATTTTGTCCGACACGAGATTTTTTTTTTTTTTTTTTTTTTTTTTTTTTGGTCGGCTTTTGCTCTAACTTTTACAATTCTTAACCGATTCCATTGAAAGTTTTTTTGTTTTTTAGGTATTTTTATACTCTTTCGAACTGCATTTACAGATTTGCTCGATCTCTTACCGTTTCGGAGATATTGACCAATATGTCCGACACGATAAATTTTGGGTCGGTTTTTTGCTCAGATTTGCTCTATCTCTTACCGTTTAGGAGATATTGACCATTTTGTCCGACACGAGATTTTTTTTTTTTTTTTTTTTTTTTTGGTCGGCTTTTGCTCTAACTTTTACAATTCTTAACCGATTCCATTGAAAGTTTTTTTGTTTTTTAGGTATTTTTATACTCTTTCGAACTGCATTTACAGATTTGCTCGATCTCTTACCGTTTCGGAGATATTGACCAATATGTCCGAAACGATAAATTTTGGGTCGGTTTTTTGCTCAGATTTGCTCTATCTCTTACCGTTTAGGAGATATTGACCATTTTGTCCGACACGAGATTTTTTTTTTTTTTTTTTTTTTTTTTTGGTCGGCTTTTGCTCTAACTTTTACAATTCTTAACCGATTCCATTGAAAGTTTTTTTGTTTTTTAGGTATTTTTATACTCTTTCGAACTGCATTTACAGATTTGCTCGATCTCTTACCGTTTCGGAGATATTGACCAATATGTCCGACACGATAAATTTTGGGTCGGTTTTTTGCTCAGATTTGCTCTATCTCTTACCGTTTAGGAGATATTGACCATTTTGTCCGACACGAGATTTTTTTTTTTTTTTTTTTTTTTTTTGTGTCGGCTTTTGCTCTAACTTTTACAATTCTTAACCGATTCCATTGAAATTTTTTTTTGTTTTTTAGGTATTTTTATACTCTTTCGAACTGCATTTACAGATTTGCTCGATCTCTTACCGTTTCGGAGATATTGACCAATATGTCCGACACGATAAATTTTGGGTCGGTTTTTTGCTCAGATTTGCTCTATCTCTTACCGTTTAGGAGATATTGACCATTTTGTCCGACACGAGATTTTTTTTTTTTTTTTTTTTTTTTTTTGGTCGGCTTTTGCTCTAACTTTTACAATTCTTAACCGATTCCATTGAAAGTTTTTTTGTTTTTTAGGTATTTTTATACTCTTTCGAACTGCATTTACAGATTTGCTCGATCTCTTACCGTTTCGGAGATATTGACCAATATGTCCGACACGATAAATTTTGGGTCGGTTTTTTGCTCAGATTTGCTCTATCTCTTACCGTTTAGGAGATATTGACCATTTTGTCCGACACGAGATTTTTTTTTTTTTTTTTTTTTTTTGGTCGGCTTTTGCTCTAACTTTTACAATTCTTAACCGATTCCATTGAAAGTTTTTTTGTTTTTTAGGTATTTTTATACTCTTTCGAACTGCATTTACAGATTTGCTCGATCTCTTACCGTTTCGGAGATATTGACCAATATGTCCGACACGATAAATTTTGGGTCGGTTTTTTGCTCAGATTTGCTCTATCTCTTACCGTTTAGGAGATATTGACCATTTTGTCCGACACGAGATTTTTTTTTTTTTTTTTTTTTTGGTCGGCTTTTGCTCTAACTTTTACAATTCTTAACCGATTCCATTGAAAGTTTTTTTGTTTTTTAGGTATTTTTATACTCTTTCGAACTGCATTTACAGATTTGCTCGATCTCTTACCGTTTCGGAGATATTGACCAATATGTCCGACACGATAAATTTTGGGTCGGTTTTTTGCTCAGATTTGCTCTATCTCTTACCGTTTAGGAGATATTGACCATTTTGTCCGACACGAGATTTTTTTTTTTTTTTTTTTTTTTTGGTCGGCTTTTGCTCTAACTTTTACAATTCTTAACCGATTCCATTGAAAGTTTTTTTTGTTTTTTAGGTATTTTTATACTCTTTCGAACTGCATTTACAGATTTGCTCGATCTCTTACCGTTTCGGAGATATTGACCAATATGTCCGAAACGATAAATTTTGGGTCGGTTTTTTGCTCAGATTTGCTCTATCTCTTACCGTTTAGGAGATATTGACCATTTTGTCCGACACGAGATTTTTTTTTTTTTTTTTTTTTTTTTTGGTCGGCTTTTGCTCTAACTTTTACAATTCTTAACCGATTCCATTGAAAGTTTTTTTGTTTTTTAGGTATTTTTATACTCTTTCGAACTGCATTTACAGATTTGCTCGATCTCTTACCGTTTCGGAGATATTGACCAATATGTCCGACACGATAAATTTTGGGTCGGTTTTTTGCTCAGATTTGCTCTATCTCTTACCGTTTAGGAGATATTGACCATTTTGTCCGACACGAGATTTTTTTTTTTTTTTTTTTTTGGTCGGCTTTTGCTCTAACTTTTACAATTCTTAACCGATTCCATTGAAAGTTTTTTTTGTTTTTTAGGTATTTTTATACTCTTTCGAACTGCATTTACAGATTTGCTCGATCTCTTACCGTTTCGGAGATATTGACCAATATGTCCGACACGATAAATTTTGGGTCGGTTTTTTGCTCAGATTTGCTCTATCTCTTACCGTTTAGGAGATATTGACCATTTTGTCCGACACGAGATTTTTTTTTTTTTTTTTTTTTTTTTGGTCGGCTTTTGCTCTAACTTTTACAATTCTTAACCGATTCCATTGAAAGTTTTTTTGTTTTTTAGGTATTTTTATACTCTTTCGAACTGCATTTACAGATTTGCTCGATCTCTTACCGTTTCGGAGATATTGACCAATATGTCCGACACGATAAATTTTGGGTCGGTTTTTTGCTCAGATTTGCTCTATCTCTTACCGTTTAGGAGATATTGACCATTTTGTCCGACACGAGATTTTTTTTTTTTTTTTTTTTTTTTGGTCGGCTTTTGCTCTAACTTTTACAATTCTTAACCGATTCCATTGAAAGTTTTTTTGTTTTTTAGGTATTTTTATACTCTTTCGAACTGCATTTACAGATTTGCTCGATCTCTTACCGTTTCGGAGATATTGACCAATATGTCCGACACGATAAATTTTGGGTCGGTTTTTTGCTCAGATTTGCTCTATCTCTTACCGTTTAGGAGATATTGACCATTTTGTCCGACACGAGATTTTTTTTTTTTTTTTTTTTTTTTTTTTGGTCGGCTTTTGCTCTAACTTTTACAATTCTTAACCGATTCCATTGAAAGTTTTTTTGTTTTTTAGGTATTTTTATACTCTTTCGAACTGCATTTACAGATTTGCTCGATCTCTTACCGTTTCGGAGATATTGACCAATATGTCCGACACGATAAATTTTGGGTCGGTTTTTTGCTCAGATTTGCTCTATCTCTTACCGTTTAGGAGATATTGACCATTTTGTCCGACACGAGATTTTTTTTTTTTTTTTTTTTTTTTTTGTGTCGGCTTTTGCTCTAACTTTTACAATTCTTAACCGATTCCATTGAAAGTTTTTTTGTTTTTTAGGTATTTTTATACTCTTTCGAACTGCATTTACAGATTTGCTCGATCTCTTACCGTTTCGGAGATATTGACCAATATGTCCGACACGATAAATTTTGGGTCGGTTTTTTGCTCAGATTTGCTCTATCTCTTACCGTTTAGGAGATATTGACCATTTTGTCCGACACGAGATTTTTTTTTTTTTTTTTTTTTTTGGTCGGCTTTTGCTCTAACTTTTACAATTCTTAACCGATTCCATTGAAAGTTTTTTTGTTTTTTAGGTATTTTTATACTCTTTCGAACTGCATTTACAGATTTGCTCGATCTCTTACCGTTTCGGAGATATTGACCAATATGTCCGACACGATAAATTTTGGGTCGGTTTTTTGCTCAGATTTGCTCTATCTCTTACCGTTTAGGAGATATTGACCATTTTGTCCGACACGAGATTTTTTTTTTTTTTTTTTTTTGGTCGGCTTTTGCTCTAACTTTTACAATTCTTAACCGATTCCATTGAAAGTTTTTTTGTTTTTTAGGTATTTTTATACTCTTTCGAACTGCATTTACAGATTTGCTCGATCTCTTACCGTTTCGGAGATATTGACCAATATGTCCGACACGATAAATTTTGGGTCGGTTTTTTGCTCAGATTTGCTCTATCTCTTACCGTTTAGGAGATATTGACCATTTTGTCCGACACGAGATTTTTTTTTTTTTTTTTTTTTTGGTCGGCTTTTGCTCTAACTTTTACAATTCTTAACCGATTCCATTGAAAGTTTTTTTGTTTTTTAGGTATTTTTATACTCTTTCGAACTGCATTTACAGATTTGCTCGATCTCTTACCGTTTCGGAGATATTGACCAATATGTCCGACACGATAAATTTTGGGTCGGTTTTTTGCTCAGATTTGCTCTATCTCTTACCGTTTAGGAGATATTGACCATTTTGTCCGACACGAGATTTTTTTTTTTTTTTTTTTTTTTTTTTTGGTCGGCTTTTGCTCTAACTTTTACAATTCTTAACCGATTCCATTGAAAGTTTTTTTGTTTTTTAGGTATTTTTATACTCTTTCGAACTGCATTTACAGATTTGCTCGATCTCTTACCGTTTCGGAGATATTGACAAATATGTCCGACACGATAAATTTTGGGTCGGTTTTTTGCTCAGATTTGCTCTATCTCTTACCGTTTAGGAGATATTGACCATTTTGTCCGACACGAGATTTTTTTTTTTTTTTTTTTTTTTTTTTGGTCGGCTTTTGCTCTAACTTTTACAATTCTTAACCGATTCCATTGAAAGTTTTTTTGTTTTTTAGGTATTTTTATACTCTTTCGAACTGCATTTACAGATTTGCTCGATCTCTTACCGTTTCGGAGATATTGACCAATATGTCCGACACGATAAATTTTGGGTCGGTTTTTTGCTCAGATTTGCTCTATCTCTTACCGTTTAGGAGATATTGACCATTTTGTCCGACACGAGATTTTTTTTTTTTTTTTTTTTTTTTGGTCGGCTTTTGCTCTAACTTTTACAATTCTTAACCGATTCCATTGAAAGTTTTTTTGTTTTTTAGGTATTTTTATACTCTTTCGAACTGCATTTACAGATTTGCTCGATCTCTTACCGTTTCGGAGATATTGACCAATATGTCCGACACGATAAATTTTGGGTCGGTTTTTTGCTCAGATTTGCTCTATCTCTTACCGTTTAGGAGATATTGACCATTTTGTCCGACACGAGATTTTTTTTTTTTTTTTTTTTTTTTTGGTCGGCTCTTGCTCTAACTTTTACAATTCTTAACCGATTCCATTGAAAGTTTTTTTTGTTTTTTAGGTATTTTTATACTCTTTCGAACTGCATTTACAGATTTGCTCGATCTCTTACCGTTTCGGAGATATTGACCAATATGTCCGACACGATAAATTTTGGGTCGGTTTTTTGCTCAGATTTGCTCTATCTCTTACCGTTTAGGAGATATTGACCATTTTGTCCGACACGAGATTTTTTTTTTTTTTTTTTTTTTTTTTTTGGTCGGCTTTTGCTCTAACTTTTACAATTCTTAACCGATTCCATTGAAAGTTTTTTTGTTTTTTAGGTATTTTTATACTCTTTCGAACTGCATTTACAGATTTGCTCGATCTCTTACCGTTTCGGAGATATTGACCAATATGTCCGACACGATAAATTTTGGGTCGGTTTTTTGCTCAGATTTGCTCTATCTCTTACCGTTTAGGAGATATTGACCATTTTGTCCGACACGAGTTTTTTTTTTTTTTTTTTTTTTTTTTGGTCGGCTCTTGCTCTAACTTTTACAATTCTTAACCGATTCCATTGAAAGTTTTTTTGTTTTTTAGGTATTTTTATACTCTTTCGAACTGCATTTACAGATTTGCTCGATCTCTTACCGTTTCGGAGATATTGACCAATATGTCCGACACGATAAATTTTGGGTCGGTTTTTTGCTCAGATTTGCTCTATCTCTTACCGTTTAGGAGATATTGACCATTTTGTCCGACACGAGATTTTTTTTTTTTTTTTTTTTTTTTGGTCGGCTTTTGCTCTAACTTTTACAATTCTTAACCGATTCCATTGAAAGTTTTTTTGTTTTTTAGGTATTTTTATACTCTTTCGAACTGCATTTACAGATTTGCTCGATCTCTTACCGTTTCGGAGATATTGACCAATATGTCCGACACGATAAATTTTGGGTCGGTTTTTTGCTCAGATTTGCTCTATCTCTTACCGTTTAGGAGATATTGACCATTTTGTCCGACACGAGTTTTTTTTTTTTTTTTTTTTTTTTTTTTTTGGTCGGCTCTTGCTCTAACTTTTACAATTCTTAACCGATTCCATTGAAAGTTTTTTTGTTTTTTAGGTATTTTTATACTCTTTCGAACTGCATTTACAGATTTGCTCGATCTCTTACCGTTTCGGAGATATTGACAAATATGTCCGACACGATAAATTTTGGGTCGGTTTTTTGCTCAGATTTGCTCTATCTCTTACCGTTTAGGAGATATTGACCATTTTGTCCGACACGAGATTTTTTTTTTTTTTTTTTTTTTTTTGGTCGGCTTTTGCTCTAACTTTTACAATTCTTAACCGATTCCATTGAAAGTTTTTTTGTTTTTTAGGTATTTTTATACTCTTTCGAACTGCATTTACAGATTTGCTCGATCTCTTACCGTTTCGGAGATATTGACCAATATGTCCGACACGATAAATTTTGGGTCGGTTTTTTGCTCAGATTTGCTCTATCTCTTACCGTTTAGGAGATATTGACCATTTTGTCCGACACGAGATTTTTTTTTTTTTTTTTTTTTTTTTTGGTCGGCTTTTGCTCTAACTTTTACAATTCTTAACCGATTCCATTGAAAGTTTTTTTGTTTTTTAGGTATTTTTATACTCTTTCGAACTGCATTTACAGATTTGCTCGATCTCTTACCGTTTCGGAGATATTGACCAATATGTCCGACACGATAAATTTTGGGTCGGTTTTTTGCTCAGATTTGCTCTATCTCTTACCGTTTAGGAGATATTGACCATTTTGTCCGACACGAGATTTTTTTTTTTTTTTTTTTTTTTTTTGGTCGGCTCTTGCTCTAACTTTTACAATTCTTAACCGATTCCATTGAAAGTTTTTTTGTTTTTTGGGTATTTTTTA